>OMNN01064404.1:0-11507 GCA_900302755.1 Chromis chromis
ACCACAAAGACGAACCCCTTTGGTCAAAGTCAAAGGCCACCAGTCAGGCAAGGACAGCAGTCTCATCAGTATTTCTCACCTTCTCGGTTTACAGAACAACATGTATTGTCCCTGCCCCAACCCTCCACCAGCCCCACTAGGCCTGGTCACGATCACTCACCCTCCATGGGAGTGTTGCTGTCTGTCCGGTTGGCAAAAACCACATCCACATAGTCGAGCTGCATCCTCTGGAGGGAACACTTTAAACCTGAAGTGAGAGGAGAGATGTCTGAGTAGGACATAAATAAAAGACAACACTTACAGGATACACTAGCTTTGGGCATATTTCTCGTAGTACTGAAATACGTGTGCATGTGTGAGGATTCATAGCGTGTGGCCTGGATCTGCAGACAAGAGTGATAGGGTGCTTTTCATTATGCTAACTTATGCCTTTCTTTCCTCCTGCAACCTGGAAATTACTCCCATCATGGAGGATCTTTCAATCCTTTAAATGCACAGGAGACATGAAGTGAGATAAGAGGAGGCTTCTTCTGGAGGAGCTTAAAGCAAGAAAATACAGGTGTATCCTATTTCTCACATTCTAGCTGATGGGAGCAGCTCAGACTTGAGTGAAGGAAGCGATGAGACACATTAGCATAAAGAAAAGCACTCATAATCACCTTATACATGTAAAACCCTCACATTTTTCCTCACTCTAAATCCAAATCATCTTAATCATGTAGACAGGAACAACTTTATGCAACATCTAATTTGTTTGCAGGATGCTCAGCTTGTGATGACGCCAGGTTCAGGGGAACAACATACCAGAAAAAAAGGTAATTCAAAAGTTCAGCTTCGGTCAAGTTAAGGGGAAAATAGGGTGAATTAGATCCGGGGGGATTTGAAGTCAGCATATTCACACACATGGCAAAGTGACAGTTGACCACATGTGACTCAAGGCCTTCCAGCTGCATCTGCCACATCTTTAGATCCGACTAGCTTCACATGGGAATCTCAGTTGTCATGTTCAGTCTGGTTTACCCAGTAGACTGCGAGTTGTGTTTGCCAAACAACAAAATGCGACACTGTTTGCATCCCCGCCAGCACCCTCAAACAAAACAAAGCAATAAAAACCAGTCCTTTATCACTTCAATCTAACGACTCATCATCAACTGGCAAATAACGTTGTTTCTGACTGCTCAATTTGATAATAATAATAATTTGCTGAGTGCTAGTTTGTGAAAAAGAAACGCTTCTGTGTCCTATATGCCATGTGTTAGAGAGTCAATAATCCACTCTGGGTTAGGCCCTTAATTCAAGTTTTTCTTTTTCAGTTTATTCGCTTATTTCGCATGAGTTTCTTGGCAATCAAAAAGTAAAGCACATGGTTAGGTAATACACTTTCGTCACGTTAGACTTGTTGACTTGTCGAAACCAGGAAAATGTGTTACCTATAATAGGCTATTAATTATGGTTCCACTCCATTAAAATGTCCCAGTAAGTAATGACAGATGAGTGATGAGTGGAACATGTGTGCAAAACACCAGTAACTAAACACCTGATTGGAACTCAGCCATCATTTATGTAATTAATTGCATGTGTTCTGTTCCTGCTGTAACAAATGTTTCGTTTCACACTGCAGCACATTTCAGCACCATAAATGAGCAAAGTGCTATGATCCTGATAGTTAAGCTTATGGGCATGTCTGCTTATTTTCTTTATGTTTTAACAAAAGCAAGACTAGATCATGTTCCAGAGCCACATATTCTTTACCTTATAAATGAAAAATTTATAAGCAATATGCTAAAGACACTTTTAACTAATGTACTTAATGGTGGTTAATGGTAGCTTCATTTAGCAAACTCTGAGCAAATAATGGGTAATCACTTAAATTGGTAACTTTTTTTTTTTTTTTTTTAATCTTTGAACAGAGGACATGGTTTTGATTCATGAATTGTCTCTATTGTTAGTGTTGTGCATTATTTCACTGTGCTATTAATGCCACATACTTCAATATATGGAAAAAATAATGGGTAATCGTCTCGCTTCAAATCATTCTTTGCTACAAAACAGAGAAAAAAGTCAAGGACAAAGTAGAAGTAAAACAATGGGACTCCTTTGTGTGACATAATAAATACAAGATGTGGCTTAAAGTAGAAAATGCAAACTGAAAAAAGAATGTTTTTGTTGTTGAAATATGAAATTCTGATCTATATTACCAATATGAACCGATCAGCCACAACATGCTACCGGCAAGTGCAGTGAGACTCATTGATCATCTCATTACTATATAATGTTCTGCTGGGAGATCTTGGTTTCTGGCACTCATATGGATGTTACTTTGACACGTACCACCCACATAAACATTGCTGCACATCAAGCACACCCCCCCCCATGGCAACAGCACTCCCTGATGGCAGTGGCCTTTCCCAGCAGGACATTGCACCCTGCTGCACTGCAAAAATACTGTTCAGAAATGGTTCAAGGAACATGATAAAGAGCACAGGATGTTAACCTGGCATCTATTATCCCCAAATCACCATCTGCATCTGGGGGATGCACCAGAACAATCCACAGATCCCTACAGAACCCAAAGGATCGGCTGGTAAGTAGGTGGTTTTAATGTTGTGGCTGATCGGTGTAGGATCCAGGAGATATTGCTCTCTAAAAATAATGGAATAATTTAGGCTTCTATCACAAATACTTAGCTGTGTCTTTTACACAGCTGCGATTTTTTCATTTCATTCATTACATTTTAGTCACACTGATGACTCTAACGTTTAATCACTGTCAAGCTAAGCCTACATCCCTATCTCCAGAAAAACCCTGCACCTGTGCAATCCTTTATCTTTCTCAGAGACATGAATGCTGTTGGTGGAGGATCCAAGCAATTCAAAGGGGAGAGCATAATACGAAAAACGAGTGATCAGAAGAAAGGTCATACTCAATATCTGCTGGAGGAGTAACACTGTATATTGAGGAGAGGATGAGAGACGGCAACAAAGTATTGTGAGCAGATGAGGTTCCATTCACACACACAGAGCAGCAGATGAGAGATGAAAAGCGCACACAGGAGGCTGTCACAAAGGAGGACAGCAGAGTCATAGAGACACAAGGCAAAAGCAACTCTGGCGCTCTGGAGTAAGAGTGTGCGCGTACGGCAGATTAGCGCCAGAGGCGTCATCATCACCCACTAATCCCAGCTGACAGTTATACTCTCCCCACCACCGTTACAGCCACTTATTCCTTCCTCTGTCATCTGCACCCCCACAATCCCAGAAACACCCATTACATGGATCCTAATCTGAGCGTGCACCGTCATCACGAGCGGTTTCCGCTTTCTGTCTCGTGGATTAGCTGGAGTTTGCTGGCTGGTGAAAGGGGTCTATTTTTGGAAACCGGGAAAAAGACGTTGCACAACAAAGCTACTCTACTAGTGTCTGCGATGAATAATGCATTTAATTATGTGTTCTACGAAAGAGTCTCTTAAATGCTTGAATTATCATTTTTGATTCCTTTGTCCTGTGAGGAAATTGCTGAACTCACGTTAGAGTGACCTTGACCTTTTCTTGCACTGTCACCTCAGGGTTAATCTGAGAGTATCTCTGCTACTGATCATTAGGTTTTGACACCCAATCATAACCAGCGAACGTCACTTAATCAATCAAATGATTCATTGACAGGCCCCTGGTGGCCCCTACAACCAGCAGCAAGGACGATCGTGTCAGCAGATGTTTTAGCCCAGGGGTAGCCAATCCTGGTCCTCGAGGGCCACTATCCTGCATGTTTTAGATGTTTCCCTCTTCCAACACACCTGATTCAAATGATCAGCTCATCATCAAGCGCTGCAGAAGCCTGATAACGATCCTGATCATTTGAATCAGGTGTGTTGGAAGAGGGAAACATCTAAAACATGCAGGATAGTGGCCCTCGAGGACCAGGGTGCTGACTGCAGTTCACTTAACAGACACTGGTGTCAGTAATAACAAGGGTTTTCTGAATGTTGCACAGAGAACTAATAAAATGTTGCTGTATAAATCATCACCAAGACAACAGTTGAGAACAGCCTCAGTTGTTTGACTACTCTTCTATTTTTTTCTATAGTCGCTATATTTAATTTAATTTTAGACTCCCCAAGAAGAGTTCACATATTTACTACATAATCTAACACAGGTAGTTCAGCAACATTTGCATTTGCTCCACTGCCTGCCGTTTCTATGCTTCTACAACGCAATCATCCCTCTTCTCTCTTCCTGCTTACTGTCTCCTCATTCCTCCATCACCACCCTCCCTTTTCCTGTTCTCCTTATTCCCCCTCCCTTTATCAGTGTAAAGCCATATTAAAACTCAAGACCAGGGTCTCATCCATTCTACTCCAGGGCACAATAGGCCTGAACACAGAAAAACAATAATGAGCAGATAAGCAGCGGAAATGAACTGATTATGAATGGGGAGGGCTAATCATCACAGCGTTCACCTATCTAAATTACCAGATAATGAGAGATAGAGGGAGAGGCAGAATGAAAGAGAAAAAGCCAGAAGAACAGATATGATAGTGTAATGAGCATATGCATCCAGTGATGGTGGTACTGTGGGTGGGGAGGACGGGGGCAGAGTTGGGGGTCCCGCAGGAGCTAATTTAACAAGTGGTGATGATTGGCAACCGGCAATTTGCAGGTTTGCTGTGCACAGTGACTAAATATGCTGCCCCTCAGGGCAGGCCGGTGAATTAATGGACTTATTCCCATCCTTGTTTGTTGTGGAATTTCATTTTAACTTCACTTTCAAAACACTGAGGGAATGAAAATCTGACAGTGTGCTCAAAAAGGTCAGCAATCAGTTTAGTCCATCGGTTCTTCTTATAAAGAAACACTAGATATGTAAATCTGTTCGGCTCCGCATGGACGGAAGAACAAAAGCTCAGATTTGTGATTTAAATTGCCATCTTTGAAGTCTAATTTATTAAAATGGATTCAATAAAACATGTTAAACACTTGCAACAAGAAGCAGATGACACATATAACCAGGGAACAATTTGTTTTTTATTCATTAAGGAGAGGATTCGAAAAAAGACTTGCAGGAGATACAAGAGTGTAGAGTGTATAGTGAATTCTGCTGCAGAAATGTGAAGATTTACAGGCAAAAAACAGTTTAAAAGAGGAGAAATTAATGCTCTTTTTGATTTATAGGCAATTATTTTGATGTCAGATGACAATGTAATGAATACTTGAGCTGTGCTTTAAGTCAACTTTACTTACTGAGGCCAGTGTCACAAATCATAAATTTGCCTCAAGGGGCTTTCAAATCTGTACAGAAGATAACGCCCTCTGTACTTAGACCTTCGATTCAGATCCAAAACTTTAAAAAACAACCTTTACTTTGGAAAAGTAAAGAAGAAACTGAGGAGAAATTATTTCTTGAAGAATGGAAATGCAATGGATGCTGTGTGTATGAGAACAAAAACTGCTCAGTGGCTTGTCAGGGCAGTCAACCTGCATATTTCAGGTTTGGGTTCAAACATTTACACGTGTTTTAGAAAAGTTGATATTTTGAGTAAAGAACAAGAAAAAGAAGTAAAACTAGATGACTACTGTAACTGTTGAGTTTTATGAGCTGTACATTATGCAAAGAAATGCCAACAGAGTGTCAGAGCAAAAATATAGGCCTGTGCATGCTACATCCAGTTTAATTACCTTCACTTTAAGCTTTCATCAAATATGTCATTATCACATTTTTGAGAAGGTGTGGTAATTCGCTCACAGGCGTGAGATTGCGCACAATAATTTCCCCCTGCACAGCTAAACAACGGTCAGCTCTTAACACCTATGTTAATGTTTCCCATATGGGTGTAAATGCAATAAAAGCCTGACCGAAACACACACTTTAAAATGTCCATCAAATGCTTTGTTTGCCCCTATTAAAAATGCCTCCAGCACTACTAAAGCAGCGATAGCAGAGAAGTCTAGAATTTTTTATTTTTTTTACCTCATGCGAGACAGTAGGTCCTTGTATGTTGGCTGGATGGTGAGGTCCTCTTGTACACACACATCTCTGTGGAAGAAGGAACACACAATACTCTGACTGAAGCACATTAACAAAACTAAGATCAAGTTGCCAGGCTGGCAGCTACTTTATTCAAATAATGCTTATCAGAAAAAATCACTCCTAACAGTGTGATTCATACCTGTCAACCCTCTTGTTTTCCACATACTCCTGTATCCTACCTTATTTAATTTAATTTATTTTTTAAATTTTATTAACTTTATTAATCCCTGTTCTCTCCTTCTAACGTTTTAAAGGAGGGAGGACTGAGCACTGGAGTGTCAGGTGTATCTGGGTGGCAATGGCAAATGGTTTACGTGGCTCATAGGTCATATGCAGCCGTGGCTCAGGTGGTATAGTGGGTTGTCCATTAATTAGAAAAGTTGGCGGTCCAATCTCTGGCCTCCCCATGTCCTAAAGTGTTCTTGGGCAAGACATTGAGCCTCTAGTTGCTCCCAATGTCAGGTAGGCACCTTGCATGGCAGTTCTGCCGCCATTGGTGTGTGAGTGTGTGTGTGAATGGATGAATGAATGAGAAACACATTGTTAAGTGCTTTGTAGAACATAGCTAAGATTAAAAGGTGTTATATAACTGCAGACCATTTACCACAGTATTAAGTAAACCCTGATCATGATATTCCATCTATAATACTCAACTTATCAAATAAGTAAGACAGACAATTTCAGTCCGATGTCAGACATATCAATCAAGCTCCTCAAAGTCACATTTGTGCATAAAAAATGTTTTATGTCACACCCAGATCCTCTAAGTACACAACTCCACCTGTTAATTCATGAATGTCACACAGACCTGGTGTAGACTCCAGAGGGGGTGAGCAGGGAACAGTGAAGACAGCTGTATGTGTGGCCTCCACCTTCACCTTCCAGGTCACTCTCTGGGAGGGGTTTAATGATCTTCACAAAAGATTCTGGGAAAATACCTGTCTGGTTGTTGACAGTGCCCTGAAGAAAAGAGGAAGAAAAGAGACGGATGAAGATGTGGTGAGAGAACAAATGAATAGAGTCTCAGAGGATGGCGTGATGAGGGATTGATGATGAGATTGGTAGATTTGAAGGAGAGAAACATACAAAAAGGAAATACAGTAGGTGCATCTAGAGACATTTTCCAAACTAATTGGCCTGTTCATAATATGCTGCTGATGTTAGGAACACTCAACACAACCATACAGCCTTTTTACTGCACCCCTGGTGTCTGGGAGTGTTAGTCTGCAGAAACATGTGCAGAGATGATTTTATAAAGCATCCAGCTCTTTCACACATTCACAGCAGAACAAGGAGGTCCTTTTAAAAAGCTTTTTATTTTATCAGGTCACAGCTTTTGTTTTCTTTAGTCAGGTGAATTGTATGTTACCTAATGGATGTTTTTTTTTTTTTTTTAAATCAAGCATTTACAATCTCTCGTGCTGCAAAACCAGTTTCTAAATCGACACTGTCGATGAAGACTTAAGGTCAAAAAATACTTCTAATAATATTGCATTCACTTTATCACTAGCCAGTGATGTCTGAACTGGATTAAAGCAACCAAAGACAAAGGGCTTTTGTTTCATCCTTTTCCTGCCCAAATGACAGACCTGTTGAGAAATTGTTACAGCTCCAGGTCGCTGTGCTCCTTTTCCCTTTTGTGCGATTAACCTTTTCCTGGTTTTGTATGTAAATTAGCGTGTCCAAGCTGTTGTCCTGGATTTGTGGCTACACTTGGATCCTGCTCAGACCGTCTCTTTGACTGCTCCTCCTCCATCGTACCTCTTTCTGATTGGACTGGTACACCAGCGCCGCATCCAATCATCATGTCACCAGTTTAAAAGCTCAGGAAACTGTCGCTGTGGGTGGCTGTGAATTGGTGTGTGCAGCTCATGTCTATATCTGTTCTTGTCACTATATGAGACACTGTTTTTTTTTGTTTTTTTATCACTGGAGACTGGGCCAGGTGAAGGGGTTTTACTATGCACAACTTGCTAAGTACAATGCGCAGTCCAACTAAATGATGCCAGGTTAAGTGGTGCTACTCTCACCTGTATTTTTCAGGTTGGTTAGTGAGTGCAGGTTGGGGAGCAGAGGATTTACATTTTGAGTTGTTATCTTGTTAATACAGATTAGGTAAGTGGGTTTAAACTTCTAGTTAGGAGCCCTCCTTTGGCTTATATTAATTTCTTTCATTTAAGTAGAATCTGCTGCCCAGTATTCCTTAGAATCTTTGTTGATTTATTGTACTATCACATAAACCTACTTTTTATTTCCCATAAACCCTTTATGACTGGAAAATGTCCCCCCCTTGTGTCCAACTGTATATCATCAGTTTGTAATCTATACTTTCCTTTTTAGTACTCAGGGGTTTCTCATTCAAATGTTTTTAAATAATTTTCTTAGACTACTCTGGTGTTTTAGGACCCTACAGTGAAGAGTTTTGGAAACACTGACCCCGTTATAGTTTGAAAACTCTGCGGTGGCACTTTGGTCTGGACAATCGCTCTCTGATTGGACCTTAAGCATTACTACGTGTGTCACTGATTTCTCACACTCCTATCACGTTTTCTAAAACAAAGCCATCAGCCCTGACTATCAATGGTTAATTCACCATGGATAACGGATTACAGCAGCTGTTATGCAATTAAGGAAATTTCTTGTCTTACTTTTTAATATTGCTGTTTTTCATCTGTAGCATTTTGTGCTTCATGTTTAAACCCACACCCACATGCCCAGTTTATATAAATGGTCATGAGATATGCGTTTTCAGGTGTGTTAGTATGCACAGAGATGGACGAAGATCATTTGTGGTTTAAAACACAGCTTCAAAATGAAAATGTATTCATGTTGACGGAGCCTCAGACTTGACAAAACTCCTCCAGATCCACAGGAGACATTACTGACTGTTTTCAAAGGCTGAGTAGCTCTCCTAAAAACAAGTAAACTGGCTTTGAGCTCCCCTTTACGGTGCAGCAGAAGAACACTCTGCGCATACATGCTTATTTCAAATAAAATCTTTCTCTGCACCAACAATTCATGACTGCTCAGTTCTATCACCCTCTTTATCGTTGGCCACTGAGCAGCATCATTGCAGCAACTGGTGTTGAAGCCTGTTTCTCATTGGCAGCTTTGCAGCTGCTGCCGATCAGAGTGTTTCTCAATCTCTCTGGGACTGAATCTGTTACTTTGTTGCTTCACTTTGGTGGGTTTGAAACATTTACCTTGATGCACCAGTATGCCAGTTGGATTTGTCACGTTTTCCACCCACAGCCGCTCTGTCCACTGACTAAATCAAAGGCACTCAGTCAACTTTTCACAAGTTGTAAGTGTTGCATTAACCTCACCCACCGCCAAAAAAACAAAACTCTTACTACTAGCGTGGAGGCAATGTGTCCAAAAAAGAACAAAACATAGCTTTTTGCAGTGTTGCATAAGGATTATTAGACTATGTTTTTCCATTAGGATTTTTGGATCTCTCTAGAAAGCCTGGGGCAGGTTAAGTGCATCCTCCTCCTCCATGTTGATTCTCACTCTCTCCCTCTCCCACCACATCAGCTTCCACCTCCTTTCTCTCTCTCCCACTCACCCACTCCCGGCTTCTCTCTCACACTCTATCTCAACGCCTCACACACTTTTATTAAACACGTTTCCTGACCTTTCTTTAGGTACTCTGTGACAAAGCACAATTTCTGTGATGACTACTTGCCAGCACCCGTACTCTAGTGTTGCATTTTTATGTTTAGCAGCTAATTAAAATGTTCATTTTTGGAAGTCTTACACGTGACACGTGCAGTGTGTAATCAGGACACTTTGTTCATTAAGTAATTGTTCCTGTAAAGGAAACTAGAGCAGGGCACTTCCAATCACACCAGCGAAGATACTTCGTGGTCACTGTAGCAGGCTGCTGCCAAGTGGGGATGACACTATTTTTAAGCTCATGTTTTATTTTATTGTACTCTATAATTAACCTGGCTGCTCCAATATGTGAAGAGACTATTCGTGTATTTCCTTTACTAATTTGGCATGGTAAAGCTACTCAATGAAAATATGCATATGTGACAGAAAAAAATTTAAATAAAGCAAAGTGACACACAAGTATGTGGATACATCATCATCTCACCCATGAAGCCATGAGCATTCATCTGCCACATCAGAATTCTGATTTCAGAAAGTGATGTTGAACAATATGACCAGGCTCAGGATCGCTGCTCCAGCTCGTCCTACAGATGTTGGAATGGTTTGAGCTCTGTGCAGACCAGTTACACATATCACACATAGCAGTAACACTAAACTGTGAAAATATGTCCTTTACCAATCAACGCTTACCATAACTATCAGAACCCCAGATTTAAAGTCCATATAAAAATGCAGATATATACTGTGTTCAGATGCACAAGAGCACAATTTCAGAAACCCGGACAAGCTCTTATCCTGACTTTGAGAAACCTGATTATGCTAGCTGGAGAAATGCGAAAAAACCAGGATGCGTGTATAACATCTTATACTGGTTTCTAACTGCTGCCAATTACCTGCACAGGTGCAGCTTTAGCCAAGTTACATAACCGAAACACAACTTATGTGGATGGTTTCCTGTTGGTGAAGTATCTAATAGTTCTGTCATCGAACTTTTTTTTTTAAAACTGTGCTTCTGTGAACCCCAAACTGGTTAGCAACTGAGCAATATTCCCCACAACTGCAAATATGGTAACAGGACTGTGGCCTGTAGTGTTGTTTCTTATGGTCTCAACTTTGTCAGACAGCTAGGAAATGGATGCCCTACTCCTGAATCTTCATCTACTGGTCCTTTGTTCTATGCAGTGGCAGTGACAGTAACAGCCTGAATACCAGTCAAAGCCATGTTTAAGACTTCTGGTTGCTCTCGTCTCCCATTGCTGACAATACGGTGTATCAGACATCCCATTCTTAAATATGGAGTTGGCCCAACCTTTGAAGCTATAACAGCCTCAACTCTTCTGGGAAGGCTTTCACAAGGTATAGGAGTGTGTTTATGGGAATCTTTGACCATTCTTCCAGAAGTGCATTTGTGAGGACAGGCACTGATGTTGGACCAGAAGGCCTGGCTCTGAGTCTCCGCTCTAATTCATCCCAAAGGTGTTCTATCAGGTTGAGGTCAGGACTCTGTGCAGGCCAGTCAAGTTCCTCCACACCAAACTGGCTCAAGCCCAACCCCTGAAAAACAACCCCACAGCATAATCCCCCCTCCACCAAACTTTACACTTGGTACAATGCAGTCAGGCAAGTACCGTTCTCCTGGCAACCGCCAAACCCAGACTCGTCCATCGGATTGCCAAGTGTGATTGGTCACTCCAGAGAACACGTCTCCACTGCTCTAGAGTCCAGTGGCGGCGTGCTTTACACCACTGCATCCCACACTTTGCATTGCACTTGGTGATGTAAGGCTTGGATGCAGCTGCTCGGCCATGAAAACCCATTCCATGAAGCTCTCTACCACTGTTCTGGAGCTAATCTGAAGGCCACAC
>OMNN01064414.1:0-13996 GCA_900302755.1 Chromis chromis
GAGGAAGAGGGTGTTAAAAAAAGCAACACAATCTGGAGTGGATGCCATCGAAAACGCAGCCAGAGCAGCAGGAGAAGAAGAAGAAGAAGAAGAAACAGCAGCAGCATTTGTGTTGAATCTGATTCGCTCGTCTGTTTAAATAAAGGTTACTGAGTGGAATTGAATTGTTTCCCATCCACCAGCTGCCATGACAAATATTAACCAGGCTGCCTCTCCTTCCTTCTCCTGGCTGTGTTGGATGTCATAACTCCTATTCAGCTGTCGCACACACACACTTCCCCGCTTCTTGTTCGCCTTCGATGACACTCAAGATTAATTAATTCTCTTGAAGGTTGCTTTGATTTTACCTCCAAAGATATCAACCTTTACTAAAAGCAGCATTTTATTTCATACAAGAGTCCTCACAAGAGCAGTAGATTGTCAAGAGTCGGTCCTCGCAAGCTTTGGTAAAACTCAACACACAGGCAGAGGGGGAAAAACAAAGACAGGGCAGCAGGTTTGGCGGCCCCTTGTGGCTAATCGGTGCAACTGCTTCCCCTGGAGTTTTTTTTTTCTTCTTTTTGCATGAGGAGGAGGAGGAGGAGATGATGGTGAGCGCAGCTGACAGGCTCTCCATGGAGTCAGAAAGCAGCTCAAAGGCCCCGACTACAATGTTGTCAGCGCCCATAGAGCCCATACAGCATCCTCTTAATGATAGGTGATGCATTCAGGGGCGTGAAGGAAGATGTTTTGTGCACCGATGTCCCCCACCCCCTTACTTTTCCACAACGCCGAGTGGATGCTTCACTCCTTCGCCCTCCTGCCTTTTTTCTCTCCCCTGGCTAGCTTTGTTTGACGCCTTCACAAACACCCACTCCATCTCGCACATCTCCCTTCTCTCACACGTCTTTGAGTTTTTCCTCTCACACTTTGCTGTCTTGCTCAGATCACTCCTTCTTCCACTCTCTTTCTGCCGCGGTCCCTCTGCTCATTTACATTTTCTCAGGCTTTTGTCTTCCTCCTCTCTCTCTCTCTCTTTCCCGTCTCATCTCTTACAGTACTCTCTCATCTCTCGGGCTCCCTTCTTCCCCCCCCCCCAAAGCCATTTATTTGCATTCATCTATCACTCTTTCCCTTCCCTTGTAAATCTATTCTTTCTTGCACATGGCTCTCAGATTTGCATAGATCATGTCTGTCTCGTTTTTTCCTTCCTCTCCGCTGTGCTGCGGTCAGCTCGCAGTCCGTCAGGCTTTAACGACGCGTCCACTTGGGTTCAAAGTGTCACCATCGCTTTGATTAAGCTGTGCCACTTCCACTCATTCCTCCCATCCGTTTTGCCCTCCTGATCCCTACTTTCATTCTCTCCTCTCGCTGCTCTGAAGAAAAAAGGGATATTTCCCCCCCATTTCTTTTGATGACTTTTCCTTCTGTTGCTTTTATGGTCATCTTTTCACTTTCCTTTGCAATTTGAGTTGCTTCTCTCGTCTGCTGAGAGCTCCTGTGGTTTGCTCATGGAGGTGTTAAAAGCCTTTTTGCAAATTGTTTTGGTATTTAGGCGCCCATAGATACTAAAAGCATTCCGTCATGTTGATATTGTTGGGTTATTAAATTAATTGCATTGGTTCTTGTCTCCTCAGATGTGATGCTACAGTACAAACAGGCATCTCACTGTGTAGCCTGGTGCTAAATAAACAGTGACAGCTCTTCCTCTTTTTTTAAAATTGTTTTCCTCGATTGCATCTCATTCAACTTTTATTCAGAATCAGAATCAGAAATGCTTTATTGATCCCCGAGGTGAAATAGGAGGAAATAGAAAAAGTACAAAATATATAGATAAACATACATACGAAATATGAACTGAAAATATAAACATAAAGTCAAAAAAATGTGACCTAAAATGTACCATGAGTAGAAAAATATGTCCAAAAAATATAAACACAAGTAGAAACAGTGTAAGCATTAGTGTAAAATGTGCTTTCCTAGAAATGAAGTGTAATAGACAGTGTAGTAAGTGGTGTGTTATTGCACAGAGGTAATAATTCTAGCAGTTGCTTTGTTGTTCAGTCAATAATACATTTATTTTTATGGCACAATTAAAAACAAGAGATTAAAGCAAAAGCAAAAGAAGCCAGTTGGAGCTCCATGGAGAAATGCTCACCTGCCAGTGGCCACACTAACATGTGGACCTGATGTTGACAGCCTGATGTCACATGACATCCTGACTCATGACAGTTACTGCCCACACATGTTGCATGCATGTGACACTTATCGTGCACACGCCCCATCTACAGTATTGGAACTTTATGATCAACCCTCATGTCAGCCTTTTCAATTTTATGCTCTTGTATCTACACTGTAAAACAAATTATCTGTAAAATAATAATATTTTTAGCGATTTAAATGTAGTAAAACAGTGTTTTAAAAGAACAAAACACTATTTGAAGTGTACAAAATGTACAATTTTGGCCTTTTTTAAAAGTCAATTCATAAATTAAGGCTTTGTTTCTGTGATTATACTAGATATTACCTGTAATTTAACAACACCGGGACTGTCTGTAAAATAAAAGTGAATTGTTAAAAAATACAGTTAGAAATGTTTAAGAAAGTAGATATTTTTTTTACAGTGGACAAAGTTAATAATAATAATAATAATCTAACCTTTATTGATCCCCTTGAGGAAATTCTTTCTCTGCATTTGACCCATCCTATTCAAAGTCCTGAGCATCCTCCCCTTGAGCTTCTTTCAATCATTTTTCCCCATAGATTGATGTTGCTTTTGTTAGCTATAATGTTAGCATTAAGTTACTAATTAAGTTAACCTCGTAGTTTCAATCGTAGCATCTGGACTTGCTTGAGTTTCTCGAAGACGTTTCACCTCTCATCCGAGATGAAACTACGAGGATGACCATGACCTGGATGACTGAGAATCTTCACAGTAATTAAGTTAAGCTTCAAAACAAAACTTGTATTTACCAAAAAGCCTGCAACGAGCCCTGAGGATATCTCTTAGTACGTTTTCCAGCAGAGCAACTAATCTTATGGTTTGAAGCAGATGACAATAAATCACATGGTCAACCCTGTGAACGGCAGAACCTGTTGACACCATTTATCAGCCAGAAACCGTAAAAACAGAAAGAATTGTTGGATTTTCAACTTTTGGTTTATCAACTACTCATCTTTGATGTGCAGTTCTATAACTATATCTAAGCTTCAAACCATAATATTTAATCTAAATCACTTTATTCTGCATGTCTAATTTTAAAATTGTTGTCAGCTGAACTGAGATGAACTGCAGGCTGTGTTTACTGGAAGCTGAGAGGAGACAAGTAAGACAAACAAATTAAAAATATCAGTAGTAAATAGGGGTGTAACAGTACACAAAAATCATGGTTCGGTTCGGTTCTCAGTTAAGGGGAAAAATGAAAAAAAAAAAACATTAGCATTAGCATCCCATTCGCTAGCCATACAGACTAGGCTTATCACAGAAGCGCCGGCAGGAGAATAAACCGTCCGTCACATCCCGTGGTCCACTGGAAACTCCTACTTGTTTTTAGTTCCACAATACTGCAATACTGTGGGCACTATGAGGTTTTGAGTTTCACAATTAAAACAATTGTTTTAAAACAATTGTTTTAATTGTGAAACTCATAGTGCCCACAGTTGTGGCGGACCTTCTCCGTCTCACAGTTGCACAGTATTGCGGAACTAAAAACAAGTAGGAGTTTCCAGTGGACCACAGAATGTGATGGACTGTTTATTCTCTTGCCGGCGCTTCTGTGATAAGCCTAGTCTGTATGGCTAGCGAATGGGATACTAATGCTAATGGTTTTTAAAAAAAAATTCCCCTTAACTGAGAACTGAACCATACCGAACCGAACCGTACTGAACCGTTACACCCCTAGTAATAAAATATGTATAGTTCTTGTCACATTTTTACCCACTGTGGACTAATTTTTCACTGCGATATAAAGTCTTGCACCTTTATGGAAACTCTTTACATTTTTAATTGGTTTCTATATTTGTCTCCTCTCTGTTCTGTCTAAACACTGCCTGCAGTTCAGCCGAGAAGTTTTCCTTTTTTACAGCATTTGTTTAGATCAAACACTTTATTTGTAGAATATAGTGATTTAGATGGCACGTCACAAGATGATTAGTTCAATGACCGTTGGAAAGATGAAAATCTGGCAATTATGTCTGTTTTTTCTCCAACAGAAAAAAACACAAAAAGTCCCATTTTACTTAGAAACTAGAAAAATTCAAATCAACCCCTTTCATTTGTTGCATGATGCTGTTAATGGCACTTTGTTAAAGGGTCGAGTTTCGTAGTAGATCTAAAGAAAACTGGGAAGCAGCAGAGGAAGATGCCACAGATGATTATGATGATGATAACAAAGAGATTACGAGGGACGTAAATATGATTGCCTCTGCTCTTCTCCTCCCTCCATCCATCCATTTCTCTTTCCCTCTACTGCTGTTTCCCTGCTCTAATCTCTCATGTCTTTAATCCCTTTAAATATAAGTTTTCAGCCTCCTCCTCCTCCTCCTCACCCCTCCCTGCCGCTCCGTCCTCCCAGCCCAGTAAAAATATGCTCTTTTATGACTATTTTATCAGGCTTTATTATTCAACACGCAATTTATTCCAATATGCGCTTTTGGCGGTGTAATTCTTCGGAATAATATTACCAAAAGATCAGAGCGTAAAATAATCACTGGTTCTCTGCATAGAAGCGCTTCAGTTGAATTAGGTTCCTGTTTAATTTGCAGGATTTCCTTTTTATTTTATTTTTTTTCTGCTGATGGTTTATTGATGCCTGAAGTTTATATCTATCTTTCCATCGGACTCCCTCCCTCCCTCCCTGTGCGGTCAGAGTGCAGGGTCACTCAGCTTCACTTTATTTATAGATGCCTTTTAATGATTGCAGCTAAGTGCTTTACACAAAAACAAAGGACACATGTGGCTCAAACCTCAGCTGTTTGTTTTTCTGTTTGTTGCTTGTTGCACACGATCGTAATGCAACTTGAGTTCAGTCGGAGCTTTTACACAGATCTGGATCACACCTGAAACAATCCCAGGACTATGTGTTCATCACATATTTCCCAGAGTTAGTCACATTCTGAGCAGTTTGTGGGTGTTTTTTTTTTTTTTTACTCACTGTGGGTTCATTTTTCATTGCAATATAAAATCCTGCACCTCTGTGGAAACAGCACAACCAGGCTAGAAGTAGAGAGAACACAGAAATATAGTCTGTCCAGTTTAACACAGTTATAATGACATAAATTGTACAAAATGTTAAATTCCTTTGATTGTATATTTTTTTTAAAGTCGGAAAAAACTTGTACAACATTTTTTTTCCACATGCCCACAGAAAGAATAAAAACGCTTTATTTTATTTCCAGCGGAGTCGGACTAGATGTAAATGACTAGATCGTCTTCCCGTCTCTTCCGTCTGTGCTCATTTCCCGCTCTTTTTTCCCGCCAAAATTAATAAAACACAAACGTTTCTGGGGAGCTTCTTTGAAAAGAGGGAGAGACTCGAAAAAGTGAATACATATTTAGCAATAAGTCATTTTATTTTATTTTTATTTATTCTTTTTTAAAAATAAAAAAACGTTACATAAAAAAAAATTGCAACCTTTTTTGGACCACGGACTGGTTTCAAGCAAGACAATTTTCTACGGACCGGATGGCCGGTGCAAAAAAGGTTGGAGACTGCTGCTATACAATATCAATATTTAGCTATTTACATTTGAATATTGGTGTATTGGTGTATGGGTATTGATTTTTTTAATGCCTTTCAAACTTGGAAGCAGGTTTTGGGATTCAAAGAAACAAACTGGCAGATCAAGAACTCTGTCCAGGAAAAGAGCTAGAGATTGAGCAATCAAATGTCCATTTTATGCCTTGCTCAAGTGCTCTCAGAGGGGCTATTCTCACTTAGGAGTGTAACAGTATGTGTATTCATCTGCAAATTTCCCCACTGTGGGACTAATAAAGGGCTATCTTAAATTGTTCAGCATGTGATGTACCACTACAACCACAATTCCTGTCTATTTATGTTATATGTATGTTACATATTCACATTGCTGGAACAAATATTAAATTGCCACAACATTGGGCAGCAGCAAATCTAAACAGCGAGGAGTCAGAAATTATAGTAATATTTAAACATGTTTGTAATGTAGCCAAATAAGAGCTACCTTTGACGATCATCCAGATTACAGAAAAGCTAAACATTTATCTGCACCTTTATTCCTGTTTACAGTCATTTACATAATGTGTTCAGAAATTATCAATGTGTGGAAACTGAGAAAGGTGAATGCTTAAAATGTGTTATTGACGGTAAAAAATGTTGGGTGTAACTACTGTAAAAACTTAATGTGGAGCCCTGGGGGATCATACCATCTAGCTACAAGACACTTTCTGTTTTCCTGCCTCCAAACTTAATTGTGCCAATAACTGTACAAAAATGTTGGTAATATTTCTAATTACGGCCATTCAGTTGATGGAACATTGTGACACCATTGAGTGGAAACACTGTGTTGCAATAAAAGTCTGCAGCAGTTCAACAATTCCTTCATGTAGTGCTTAATTTGAGCATCAATAAATCATTAGCACCTTAGCTGGAGGACAGTGTAATTACAGTAAACTAATGAGACCACTGTGGATGGGATTATCAGCCTTTTACTGCACAGTTAGAGTCACATTTGAAAGACAATATTCCACTATCTGATGCTCAAACTTGTAATGGCGTGCCTTCTTTGCCAGGTCTCGGTCGAAAAGGAGATTTGAATCTAAATGAAGGTGCTTCCTGGTTAAATAAATGTGGAAAAAAAACTCGCTGATTTCCACATTTCTAACCAGACAGCTTCAGCTTATCTCACCTTGTCAGGAGGGATATGAAATTTCGGCTCTTATCTTTTGATTCGCCCTTCACCACAAACACACAACGTGAGAATGAACGAGTTTCATTACCGTCTTTGGTCAGAACAAACGTCACAACACAGAATCTGTTTGTATCACAACAAAATCAGTTTATTCTAACACATGTCTCCCCCTCCCTCCCCTCCAGACAAAGACAAGCCCGTGGACTCTGATGAAGACTCGGTGGGCGTCAACGCCGGAGGGCCCGGTGGGGCTGGAGGAACCCCGGGCTCCGGAGCACACCGACCCAACTCCCAGTCAGCCTTCCTGGGCCCCCTGCTGTGGGAGAGGACCCTGCCGTGCGATGGAGGCCTGTTCCAGCTGCAGTACATGGACCTGGAGGAGTTCCTGACCGAGAACGGGATGGGGATGCACAGCAACGGGCCCAGCTCTGCCAGCGCCCAGATCCCCTCCCAGGTAAGACTGGTGGAGACACCAAAACACTAATTATACACCAGCAAATGTGCAGAATGTGGACTATTTAAAAGCCAAAGGCATTACTTGCTTTATTCTGTACATAGGCTGGAGTCTATCCCAGCTGTCATTCAGGCTAGAAGTGGGGTAAACCCTCAACAGTTCATCACATAGGTAACACATAGATGCAGACAACCATTCACATTCACACCTACGTACAATTTAGAATCACCAATTAACCTACTGTGCATGTCTGGTGGGAGGAGAAAACCCACGCAGGTGCAGCGAGAACATGCAAATTCCACAACCTGCGTCACTGCAGCTTGATAGATGACTGAGCTGCGGTGTTAGTTGAGTGACATACAGTATGATGAATGTGTCGCATTAGTTCATAATGGATGAAACACATGCAAGGGTTTGTTTGTGCACATGAAGCTGCCTCTTGGTGCAATCTCCAGTCAGTTTTTTATGTGTGTTGTCTTTTTGCACGTCAGAAAAGTGAGCGGAAACTCAAAATTCAATGTTTTTACACTTGACTGAGGTGAAACAGCAAAATGCAACAAAATGCGGTGGAAATGCAACAAAGCACGGATGTAAATGAAGCATGCAACAGCAGCCAATGCAGAGGCTGGCATGGTTTATTTTTATGTCACTCACTTTCATGCACCGCAGTTTGTTTTACTCCCCCCACTTTGTTTGTCTTCCCTCCTCTTTTGTGCTCCACCTGTCACGTACCATCCAGTCAGTCTTCCCAGTATATATACATATAAAAATGTACCCCCTGCTGTTGCTCATTCAGGTACCAGGTTGTTCATGCTGGGCCTGAGCTTCACACCTATTCCTGGTTTCTTGTTTTATTTCCTCATGTTTGAATATCTGCCTGTTTTTCGATTTCTACCCTCCTGGTTGGAATTGTCCGCTATACTGACAGATCTCCTGCGGATGTCGGCTTTAGGGGTCTGACTCACCAGAGCTAGACTGCCATTTTACTTTCTCCTCCCAGGAAACCCTCCGAGCATTAACCTACATGCTGAAAATGAAAATATGTTGTTGCAGTGAAGTCTCCATTTTAATCACAGTGCAAGTGAATCAATTCCCCCGTCACTATTTTGCAGGGGCACCATCACTGCATCCTGGGCTAAGCTTTACCCCAAGATGATTTTTCAATGGTTCAATGGTTTCAAAGCAATACAAACAAGCCAGAGTGTTTTTTTGCCCTTTAGCAGAATGATAATGAGGTGCAGCAGACCATTCTTCAGCACTGTGGAGAGAGTTGTGGCTAATTAGACTACAGCTTTAGTAAAAAAAAATCTTGCTTCTGGTCTTTAACCCAGCTTCTTGGGTATTACGTTATAGAGATGAAAAATTGCAACAGACAAAAAACATCAGGGTTGTGTTCCAGTACCAATAACACTAGCATATAGTACGGCATCAAAAGATTTACCCTGCGTTACAAATCTTATGCTAATGACTATCTTCTGTTGCAGAGGATTGTGGGTCTGAATGGACAGGAAAGCATGCTGGCTTGTAAACCAGCATGTACTTGGATGTAGTAGGACATCCTGGTATTTTTGACCGATAATCCTCTGCACAGTTACGTCACTGGATCACCTACGTCATGGGAGTATAAGCAAGCCTGAGCCTTAGAGTACCTGGACACATGACAGCTCATTTCGCGCTACAGACTGCAACGGATATATGAGGAAGACGTCAAAGCTTAAGGCCCAATCCTGAGAGCTTCAGTTAAAAGCATGCAAACTTCCCTTTTTGGCTCTTGAAGACGTTTCACCTCTAATCCAAGAGGCTTCTTCACTTCACTTCTCCAGAATCATAACCTGGATGACCGAGATTCTACACAGACCTCAAGGCCAAATATTATAAAGAAATACTTGGTCCTGGTTGCATAATACTGCATGCAACAGTACATACTTTGTAAAGGCGGTTGCATTATGTAGTGAAAGCAAAAAGAAACTGCAAATTTGGAATGCAGTCTAGATCTGTGTAGACCAATGAAGAACATAAACATGAAACAAGTATTATTACTTCCATTTTATTTCCTACATTCTGTTTCACTGTTTGAGGTTTGGTGCTGTTTCAATCTTCTCCCAGTGGTTTGGGGATGGCATTAATTCACATTTTCCTTTTCTGGTTTTCTTAAAATTACTGCCACGTTTGGATGGAAACCCAGCTATTGTAGTGGCTGAGCATCCTATTGGACTCCTGTGGTGTATTGGTTACACATCTGTCATGTCTGAAGCACCAAGAGGTTCAAATCCCATGTGGCATAACCATGTTTCCTTTGCCAGTGTTAACCACATCACAGCTAGCTTCAACCGGCACATCCAGGCTCACAGCTGCAGCGGTTCACAGCCAGCGGCCTCATACTGTTATGAGGGAATGAGCAACAAATACATCATGTAAAGTGTCGCGTCAGTGTTTCCCGAAACTGTTTTAGAACTGGACTGGATCAACGCACTAACAGCTCCAATAGATCAGGGAAGGGAATGTACAAAATTATGCAAGAGAAAGTACTTCAGGAAATTAAGTATCCCACCACGACTCTTTGGATGCAACATGTAATACAGTTAATTATAATAATTAATGAACAGCTGAAAAGGTTTAAAAAATGCTTAGCTCCCATTGATAACCACACACACATTGGAGCCAGTTGGAAAATGTCTGAAATATATTTTTTTCTTTTGTTTAATTATATTAATGCAGCATTAACCATCTGTCTAAGTACACTGTAAAAATAATTTCATAAAAAACAGAAGGAAACTAGAAAAACACTCGGAGAGTACAGACCTCCGCCAAACAGCTCATGTCCACCCATTAGGGGCTGGTCCGAATAGCAATTTCTGTGCTCCGGATATTCAGGTCCGATTAATGACGAATAACCAAATATTCGGCTCGTGCGGGTTGGTTACACCAAAAATATCCATTATCAACATTTCGTTCATAACTTTTCAAGTTATCTTGCTAACAGACAAACGCCGGCTTCGCTTGGCGGAGGTAAAAATATGTTAACAAAACTATAGAATACGAAAAACTGTAAAAACACCAGCAAATATCTGTAAGGTAATTATATTTTAAGCTGATTTAAATAGTTAAGTGTAATTTTATGGCTCAAACATTGCAAAAGAATTTAGATTTTTTTAAATTTTGATTTTTTACAAAATACTTTACAAATTTGCAAAATAGGGAAAATAAAAACCAGAAAATATCTTTCAAATAGCAGATAATATCAGTGAAATAATCATAATATTTTATGGTCACATATTGGAAAAGAATCAATTACTATTTGTAAACTATTTGATTTGGACATTATTTATAGTTTTGGCCTGTTGTTGTTACCTCCGCCAAGCACGAAGCGGAGGTTATGTTTTTGCCGGCGTTTGTCTATCTGTTTGTTTGTCTGTTAGCAAGATAACTTGAAAAGTTATGAACGCATTTTCATGAAATGTTCAGGAAATGTTGATAATGGGCCAAGGAACAGATGATTAAATTTTGGTGCACCCCCTCCCCCACATCCCCTCGGACCAGCCCTAATGGGTGGACATGAGCCGCTTAGCGGAGGTCTGCACTCTCCGAGTGCTTTTCTAGTTTTTTTTTAGGTTTTAGGTAAAAATACATTTAGTTGCTCTTTTTTGTCTAGTTAATATCTAATTTAACAAAACAGGGAAAATCTGTCAAATAACAGCAAATTGTTCAAATATTAGAGTATAAAACTTAATTTTTTTAAATTTACAGTGTACAGCTTACTGCCTAGTTAATTTGCTAAGGAGTATAAGTGATGCCATTCTTTCTAAACTGTCCAGAACTCGTGATTGGGTGCAAAGAAAACCAGATTATGTCAGACTGTCTTCATGAACACCAGACACCTGCATGTAGTTGTGGATTATATAGCATTGCTGTTGAGGATGGATTTATGGCTGTTCTCTGTTGTCTACATTGAAATCTGAAACACTGGGAAGGAAGTATTTTTCTAAACAAACCTTTTGAATTTCTGTCTCCTCCCAGAGCTCCCAGTCTGCGGTGCCCAACCAGAGCTCCCAGTGTCCCCCCTCCTCCCCTCCACCCTGCTCCTCCTCTTCCTCCTCCATGTCCTCTTCATCCTCCTCTTCCTCGCTGCTGGGATTGGAGACCGTCCAGCCACAGCCGCCACCGCCGCCACCGCTGCCACCTCAGCAACAGCAGCAAAGCATGATGGGAGGAGCCGAGTGTCTACACGGTGAGTTGGAAATTTTGTGATCCATTTTTGAGGCTGTTTCCATATTTTTGGGCTGTAAAAGTGGCTTTGCCTGGCTCCAGGAAAGTGATTTTCGACATCGTTTTGGTCAAATAATTAATCGATTAATTGAGATAATAATAGAAGTAATAATAATAAACCAAAAATAAGGGAACAAGGAGGAAACGTGTAGAATCTGGTGGTGCTATTGAGCGATTTGGTTCCATTTTTAATCATTTCAATGGACGTTTTGAAAAATCGATAAGTTGGTTGTAAGAAAAAGACTTAAAAAAAAAAGTTAAACCGGGGAAAGTTTTCTTGCTGCAGCTCCTAAGAAGTGAGATCAAAACTGACGTCTTCATGTCAGAGGGCCACATTTCTAATACCGTCAGACACACATGAAGCCGTACGTGGCCTCGATGTGATCCGGCACTAATGAGGACTCAGGCCCACGATGCATTACCCTAACTAATGCAATCCAACCGCTCGGTGCTCCTGACAATAACCAGAGTTGGATTCTCTCTAATTATATCTCGATGAATGGCTGACACTCTATTCTCCGGCCCTCCTCGACTTTTTCTCCCAACAGCCTGTTTTCATCTGTTATATATTCACAATTTATTGTTTCCTCTCTCTCTCTCTCTCTCTCTCTCTCTCTCTCCCTCTCTCTCTGTGCCGCTTTTGATGTGAACTAGAACTGCCAGAACATCAGAAAAGACTTTTCTGTCTGTCTTTCTTTGATTTATTTATTTATTTATTTACCCCCCCCTCCTCTTTCGGAGAGTCTTGACAACTTCCAATTTCTGACTAATTGAAACCACAAAGCCATTCTTTATAATGCTGACGGCTGTGTTTTTTTTTTCGTCTTGCGAGCCATCCAGTGAATCATCGCGGCTAATTTTCGTGATGATTTATTGACGACAGACTGCCACATGTCTTTGTAAATGTTCGGCAGTTATATAGACATTTAAAGGAAGCACGAGACAAAAGAGGGAGCGAGTGTGTGAAGTGGATGATTGTAGACGGAGACAAAACTTTCTCTGTGTAATTTGTGTTGGAATTATTTGAACAGTTTATTTCTTTTTTTCTCCAATATAATTCTCAGTAATTTGAGTTTCATCTCCTCATCAAACTGTCACTGACTTGAATCAAGTGAAAGACAAACAGAGAGACTGTGATTCTAAACTCGTTTCTTTGCTCCCGACACATTTTTACTCACTGTGGGTTCATTTTACACTGCAATTTAAAGTCCTGCACCTCTATGGAAACAGCACAACCGTGCCAGTGCTGTATAATACAATTATAATGCCATAAATCATTTAAAAAGGAACAATGGAAGTGGAATTTTGTAGGATTGTAAAAAGAGCAAGGATTTTGTAAGCACACAAATGTAAAAATCTCACCCCCTCCCATCAGGTCTCCCCCTGAAGCCCCTCCTCCAAAAGGTGAGGAGCTTTCAAATTACCTCAAGTCTACAGAATTAGGCTCCATCACCACAAAACGTCCCATTTAAAGCCAATATAGATGAACATCAGATAAGAAACATCGAAAGACACTTGCTCGCAACGAGGCTACAATATAGACAGAACACATCTTCAGCTATACATCAATCAGCCACAACATTCTGACCACTGACAGGTGAAGTGAATAACACTGATCATATTGGTACTATGTGGTGTTCTGCTGGAAAACCTTGAATTTTAACATCCGTGTTGATGAGACTTAGACACCCAAATAAACATTGTCCCAGAACAAGCACACTCCCTCATGCAAATGGAAATCCCAAATGTCACTGGCCTACCCCCGCAGGAAAATGCACCCCACCACATGGCAAAAACATCAACCAATCAGGAACATCTTGAGGAACATGACAATGGCCCAAGATGTTGATTTGACCTCCAAACTTCCTAGACCCCATTCTGATCAAGCATCAACAGGATGCAGTGGAACAAGTTGGATTGACAGAGGCCCCACTGCACAAGCCAGAGTACCCAAAGGATCCACTGCCAACGTCCTGGTGCCAGACCCCATAGGACACCCTGAGAGGTCCTCTTGTCCACGTCCAATGGTTCAGAGCATTTTTGACCACATAAGGGGGACCGACAAAATATTGCAGGTGGTCATGATGTTATGCCTGATCGATGTATATAAAGGTAGTTGGAGGACATTGGAGACACCGAAAGAAGTTGCAGTTTTCCACCCCCAGTTTTTTTTAATAATATCAATACATTTCAAATATATAATCAAAGAAATTCAACTTTAATTTTTTCCCCCAATTCAATTCCTTTTTAATTATATAGTGCCAATTCACAACATATGTATGTCAAGGTACATCACATAGGTCACATACGTCTCAAAATGTATCCAGAAAGATCCAACAAATCCAAAGTTTCCTTGTGGTTTCCGTTCGGTTTTCATTTGGAAAATCCTCCGGCAGAACCAGGCTCAGAGAG
>OMNN01064429.1:0-39084 GCA_900302755.1 Chromis chromis
GCGACTCCTGGCTGCGCTTCATTATTTATATTGTGCATGACTTTATTATGCAGACGACAGGTGAATGAGCTGAAAACTGATTCTTAGTCTTTGTAGTGTTTGTTCAGCTACATGTACAAGTGCTTGTTATAAAAATCTATATAAATCTATATAATCCTATTGTATTGCTTTCCTGTAGCAAAAAAGAGAAGGAAATTATCTGTTTTTTAAATCGCCTTCTGTGTGTATGTGTTGCTGTTTTCTTTTGTTGGTTTGGTCAGAAAATTCGTTCCAAGGTGGAACTGGAGCTTCAGGACGTTCCAGAGGAGCTTTCTCTGTCCTTTAATGCCACTTGCCTGAATGGAGAGCTCATCCCGGGCCTCAAGTCCTGCTCTGGCCTCAAAATAGGAGATACGGTCAGTTATGCAAGACCTTGCTTCACAGCTGCAAGCCTGGTTTTAGTTAACAGACTAGCAAAGAGAAATAACAATACATAAATTACATACATACATTTTCCTACATGAAACAATGTTGTTGTGTGAAAAACACAAAGTCAGTTGTGTGATAAAGTCTGTGAAAGAGTTAAATCTTATTTTTTAGTGTTAATATTTATTTCTCTGTACTCGCTTGTTTTCTTGCTTCTTTTTATCAGACTGGCAAATGCACTACAAAAATGTTCATCTTTACAAGGCAAACTCTCACATTCAGCCTTCAAGAAATATTTACTGGTGTTCTTTGATGGGATAAATCCATTTATTCCACAGTTTTTCTGTTTTTTGAATCAAATCTTTTTTATAGATTGCAATAAAAGTCAATTGGTTTGCATGTGAAACATCAAGCAGAGGCAGCACTTCTGTAAAAACTAAGAATGTTTGAAATACACAATAGCCTAAATGTTGTATTTACACAGATTATACTTTATATTGCAAAAAATCTACTTTTATTTGCCACTTTTTCCTCAACATGTACCCTCTCTATGCTTTAAAATACTACCAAGAGATTCTTGCGGACCATAATAGCATCATGATTACAAAAATACCATGTCAGTTAGTTCCATGTGCTATTTTTCACTGTCTTTTTGGCATTTTTCCATTTCCCTTATTGCTGCTATCTACATGTCTTTAAAATTGGATTTTCCCTCTTTTTTTCATGGTGTCAAAAAGCAGATGCTGGAAAAAAAAAATGGATCAGCCCTGTCTCTGAGTTTGTCTTTTGTACTTGGCGTTTTCTTAACATGCTTTTTCTGCCAGCTACATTCGAGTTAATTGTCTTCTCCTTCTCTTTATCTCAGCTGCTTTGGCTCTTTTCCCCGGTCTCTCCTCACTCCAGGTGACATTTTCTGGCCTCCACACATTTCTTTCTCCCTGCCTCAGCCCCTCTTATTATTTCCATATATGGCGGTTTCTCCAGATGTAGTAACTGCCCGCTTTTGGACGTTTACCAGATTTGGATGCAATGCTGAATGAACAACTACTTTGACTAAATACATTTGGAGCCTTTCCCTGCCTTTGTGCTGTTTTCTCTAATACTGATTAGATAAGGCTGAAAACTTGAGCACTTGTTAAATGAACATCAGTCTCGGTGTAGAATCTCTTTACCATGTTTTAGCCTAAAGTTTCAACCAAACTTTGACATATGACAGTGTCATCTCTGTCGTCACATCCAGGTCTCTTTCAGTGTGGAGGCTCGTGCTCGCGGTTGCCCCAAACAAAAAAAGAAAACCTTCATCATCAAGCCTGTGGGCTTCAAGGACTCCCTCTCCATCACCGTCACCTTTGAGTGCGACTGCAAGTGCCAGGCCAAAGCTCAACCCAACAGCCCCAAATGCAGCCAAGGCAATGGCACCTACGAGTGTGGGATCTGCCAGTGCCACCCAGGTCGCCTGGGGCCGCACTGTGAGTGTGCAGAGGGCGACTATAATCCCACCGAGCAGGACCGCTGTAGTGGACCTGCAGAAAGTGGAGGACCTCAGTCTGCGATCTGTAGTGGCAGAGGAGATTGTGTGTGTGGACAGTGTGTCTGCCACAGCAGCGACTTTGGAAAAGTCTGGGGGAAGCTGTGTGAATGTGACGACTTCAACTGTCTGCGCTACAAAGGAGAACTCTGCTCAGGTAAGGTTCAAGAGCTACAATGACAAATTTATTTGATAAATATTTTCATAATGGGCCATATGTTTTCTCAGTGTTTGGTCCAAGATGTCTGCAAATGTCTTGCTTTGTCCAATAAACAGTCTAACATCCAAAAATATTCACTTTCCAAACAAGTGAACTACAAAATCTTAACATTAGAGACGGTGGAACAAAAGAATTTTGACATTTTATTCTTTAGAAATTACGCACAAATGACATGATATTTTTCTGATTATCAACTAATGGATTAATTGTTGTAGTTTATTAACAACAGGTTAGTTATTTAAGTACATTTTTAAACAGATGTAACAAACATTCACAAATAATGACTTCTCAAGTATAAAAACTTGCTGCTTTTCTGTGTTTTTTACCTCTGCATTGACTATATTTGTGTTGTGGACTGTGGGTCAGACAAAACAAGGAAATAGAAAGCACAACTCTGCGATTTTGCACATTGTGATGGTCATTTTTAAGGTTTTCTGGCTATAAACATAAAAGTTTCTTTACAGTATATGATGAAATTCACTTTTTAACCATCTGAACTCCAAGCAGTTTCTGGCGTTTTTTGCTCCTCTCACATTTTTATTAACTTTATCCAAACTTTTCGCAGTAATATAAAGTCCTGCACCTCTGTGGAAAAAGCACAACCCTGGCTAGAAGCAGAGAGAACACAAAAATGTCTTTTGTGCAGTATTACAAAGTGCCAATGCTATAATTCATCAAAAAAGTGAATTTCTTTCATTATTTTACAAAAAAGTAAAACATGTACAGCATTTTTTGAAGTTTCCCCAGGTGTTACCAACAAAAATCCCAAATAATTACTCTATATACTATATAACTTATACTTTACAATAATTTGTTTCCATACTTGTCTTGTATCTGCTCTGTGTAAACACTGTCTGCAGTTCAGCCGAAAAGTCCCAGAATTTTTGCCACATAACTGTTGGTTGCAGCTGAGTCACTAATGGCTTCCTGATTGCACCATCAAGCACAGAACTTTTTTTTCTGGTTTTTCCCAGAATCTTGAGCAAAAGGTATATTTTTAATATGAGACATGTAGAAGAAAGTGATGAAATATCACAATATTACACTGAGATTTGGTTAAGCTTCCCGACAAAACAACACATCACAGATGAGTAGTTCCTGGACCAAACAAAGTTAGAAATCAGATGATTCACTCTCTTTTTGCAGTTTCTGGCTTGGTTTAAGTTGGGGGATTTTTTAGGTGCAGTAACTTTGTAAAGTCATCAGTTTAAGGTTGCCAGCTCCAAAAGGGCTCAGCACCAGCCAACACATAGCCAACTTCAAGTTTTTTAATGCTAAGCTAACCTGCTGCTCTCCGTAGCTTCATATTTAGCAGAAAAACATGAGTATAGTATTGATCTTCTCAGCTAACTCCAACTATTCCTTTGACGTTGTTTTCACATCAAACACCGCACTGTATGAGTACAAGTGAAAGGTGAAGCAGGTTAAAACAGCTCACTAATTCCATGAATATTGTGTATGGTTGTGGTAGAGTTTCAGAATAAGAGTGTACCTTTGGGGATGTGGTTGGCAGTCCCTTTCACCACGCTGACTTGCCACCCACCTCATCTGGGAAGAATTAGGTACAATAACAACAGCTCTCCCCTCTGCCCGGGACATGGGCTCCATTCACAATAAACATATAGTGTGGTGTGTGTGTGTGTGCACCGTGTGCGAGTGTAAGCTCAGGTTGTGTGTGATTGTGTCAGCCAAGCCAAGCTTTTGTACCACGGAGGTCAAGAGGATTTGCACACAAAATGTTTCTCCCAGTTTGATGGTAGATTTCTCCGGTCAGAAGGGACTCTACAGTTTCTCTACTGCGGTTGAGATCCTTAAACAGTGGGAATGAGTTTGTGTTTGGTAATTGTTGAGAGGTTTAACTCCGAACCTCACAATCCTCCTCCTCATTTAGCGTTTCAAAACAGACAGTATGTCATTGAGTCAAAACACATGATGGTACCCTGAGGATGCTGGTAATTGAGAGCTTATGAATGACTTTTCATTGTGGAATCTAGCTGTTTAAAGTGTTACACTATACAGAACAATGCTGCCAGTTTGTTTGCTTTAATTACCAACAGGCAGTACAGTTACATTACAGTATGGCTCTCTTGCAAGAAATTCCACCAAAATAGACACGTTTATAAAAGTGAGTCTACTGAAGCTCAACAGGAAGATTGCTTGTTTACTTGCTGGAGAGCTGACTTCAGCAAGTCAGTTTTACTCCTCAGTTTCACTTAATACCTTATGAATAGATTTGAAATCTGGAAAATGATTCAAATCAAAATGAATAGGCTGACATTTTGGCAGCAATTTAGAACTTTATGGCCAAGACTTTGAGGAGAAGATCAATACCACAATCATGCCATTAATGCTGAGTTCCGGTAACATCAGTCCAAACTATGTTAAGCACCCAAGTGGAAAAAATGTAGCACATCAGTCCACAGAAATAACAAGTATATCTATAGAATCAACCATTATATATTTAAATATGAACAATATCAAATATTAACCTCTATAGAAACAGCACAACCATGACTAGAAGTAGAGAGAACAAAAAATAATGTCTTTTTTGTTCAGTATAACAAAGTAAAAATGCCATAAATCATAAAAAAATGAAAAAAGGAAGTTCAATTTCTTTGATTATTTAAGTGTTACCAATACTAAAAAAAAATGGGCTTAATATGCTATACATATTTGGCTGTTTACATTTTTACTACCTCTACAAACTAGACGTTTTTTCCACTACTATGCACAGCAACTCTAGAGAGATATTGCACCATGCTGACCGGATCTTCCAACAACTTGCTCCTCTTTTTTTAAAAGTATGTTTTATTTTGCTCTCAGTCTCCAATTTGTGTCTGTACTTTTCTGCTATTTGCTCCGTGTAAACACTGCCTGTAGTTCAGCCGAATAGTCGTGTCACTGTTGGTCGCAGCTGAGTCACTCATGGCTTCTCAGGCACAGAAATTGATCTGGTGTATACTTATTTTTTGGAATTTGTTTTTGTGAGATACATAGAATAATGATTTTAAGCTTTAAGATTTGGTTCATTTTCCCAACACAACTTTCCGTCACCAATGATGAGTTCAAGGACAGTCAGGAAGATGAATATCTGACAATTCTTTCTCTTTTTACAGTTTCTGGCTCTGATAAATTGTGTATTTTTTGGTAAGCTTTAAAGAGACAACATGCCTTTTAAACCTACTGGCAGGATTTGAGGTTCGGAGGGTTTAAGTAGCTGTAAACTTTTTACATCTGCTTTCCTTTGGTAATGAACCACTACAAACATGTAACAAACAAAAGTAGGAATGAGGGGAAGTTTTTCCTACTCTGCCCACACTACATGGACCATGCTTGGCTTAGCATGCAGACTGAAAACAGGGGAAACAGCAATCCAGAGTCTGTCCAAAAACCACACATGCACCTGCCAACACATGTAAAGATCACTTATTAACATCTTTTTTCCTTGTTGTTTAATCTGTGCAACAAACTATGCAAAACCAACAACTCTGAGCATGGCCAGGCGTTACTCTTTATGCTAGGTAAACTAATCTAATCCAGATCTCATCCTTACCTAAGAGTCAGACCTGAATGTGGCACCATTTCTAACATTGAACTGTAAAAATGAAGCTGAATAAATAGTTCCTTTATTGCTAAACTATTTTGCTAAACATTAAAATGTCAGATTCATGGAGTCAAATTTTACATGCCTCTATTACAATTGCTCCACTTCATTTAGGAAATTCCTCTTCATCACATATTAGCAGTGAAAACACAAACAGGTACTGAGTTTGCTCTGGGAATATTTTAATTGAGCACTGCTAATTGCATAATGCCATGTTTTGGCAGCGAACTATTTTTCTGCCTTCATTACATCATCAGATCTCATATATCACTCGACCTCCCCTTGGCGGCTCTCACTGAGAAATGTTTTGCTGAACTCCCCAGAGCCCATAGCGTAACATGAAAATACCTTTCCACTTACTCATTGGCTGTTGTGGTCTAATGAGGCTAAAAATAAAACCCATGTTTGGTCAGAAAAGGGCCAAGCGGGAGAGTTCGGGAAATGTTCTGAGAGTATGTGTGTGCAGAACATGGTCGGCTGTTGTCTTGAAATACCTTATTCAGAGTGAGGGCCATTCTTCCTCCCGCCACAGACTGGTCTAATTAAAAGCCAGCGGTCCTGTGGTCAAGTGATAATGACAGTTTGTTCACGGATCATACTTTATCCAGTCACACTGTCCCAAGCAGCTTCCTGTCTCATTGTTTATCAGGGCATTGTTTTTTTGCGGCGACAGGCCACAATGTTTTCTGCACTGTCACTCTTCGTGGCATGTACACTCACACGCACGGATAAGAGGAATAACAACAAGCCAATGTGCACAAATTCACCAACACATGCGCTTGAATCATGCTGCCAAAAATAAAAGCACTGCAGACACCGCAAAACACCACAATGAAACAGGGTACAGCAGTTTGTGAAAAACCACTTCTGCTTTCCAGTGTTTCCAATCTAATGTCCAGAACTTCAGACGTACAAAACTACTAAATGTCCCGAAGAAATAGCACTCACTGTTCCTATTCAATCATTAAACTGTAACACTTGGAATTAGTGTAAGCACATTGTTACTATTACCGTGTGATGCCAGCTTGGTTTTAACAAAGACAGCATGTTTGAATATGCAAAAGTTTAACCCTCTGAGCCCCAAAGCCCACCAGCAGGTTTGAAAAGCATGTCATTTATTTTATTTTATTTGGGGGGGGGGGGTTCTTCCCATTTTATTGACACAGAGAGAGAGAGACAGTGTAAAAGGGGGTAGAGAGGAAAGTGACATGCAGAAAGATCTTGAGCCAGACTCGAACTCATGACCGCTGCTAAGGGAATGAGCCCATGTGGTACTGCCTTAACTCACATGTGATTTTTAAAGATTAATCACAAAAATGACACCATTTATTAGAGCTAGAATCCCTAAAAACAAAAAGAATTGATACATTTTCAACTTTTAGACAGTCCTTGAACTGCTCATCTGTTACATGCTGTTCCATTGTAACCATATCTGAGCTTAAAATTCGGATTTTCCTCCAAATCACTTTATTTTAAAATGTTACATTGAAGAAATGACCAAAAATAAAAGTATTTTCACAGACCGGATTCTGTAAAAACATAAAGTTCAGCACCCCTCAAAATTACTGAGAAGTTATTTGTGACACACTGTGACTAAAACTCATGTGATAAAAAGTTTGTGATTTTTCGGCTGAACTGCAGGTTGTGTAGCGCCACCATTTGTCATTTTTCCCCGAATATTGGTAACATCTGTGGGGACTTGGAAATTTTTTTCAATTTTTTTCAATTTTTGTAAAATAATAATCAATTCAACACATTTTTAAAAAAAAGTTCTCTCTATTTCTAGCCATGGTTGTGCTGTTTCAACAGAGATGCAGGACTTATTACTGCAGTGAAAAATGAACTCACAGTGAATTAAATTGTAACATGAACAAAAACCGCCCAGAGGGTTAAAAGCAAAGCACAGGAAAATACAGAAGAGTGTGACACAAGCTTGTGGTTCATTCAGTCATAACCACTTAACAAGCAGCGGTCAGACATTACAAAGTCATGCTGACCAATGAAACATTGTTCAAACCCACATAACGTTATTTTAAATTCTGGTGAAGTTCTTAAGAAAATTTTCAAAGATACTGCGTGTGTAATAACAAGGAGTCTTGAAATCAAATGTTTCAATCAAGCTGACTCTGAATACTGTTTAAAATAATGTGTAATACAATTATTTTAACAACAAGGCGACTGAAAGGATTGAGAACAGGAAATGTTGAGGAGTTCACGCCTGCTTATCACGTTATAGGAACCAAATATAAACTCAGTATAACATACTTGAGCTATTTAAAACAAGTTGTAAGCAATTCAAATTTCTCATCACATGGTTTGTTCTCTTTATATTTCACCATTTTACCTCATGTGTCGCAATTCCTTTCCTTCCTAGAAAAGGAAGCTATAATAATAATAATAATGTATGATGTAGTAGCTTTGTCAGGATATTGTTTACGTTGTCTTTTTTCCCTTACAGGTCATGGTGTCTGTAACTGTGGCTTCTGCCAGTGTGCACCAGACTGGCAGGGTGAGAACTGTAACTGCTCCAGACGAACTGACACCTGTATGTCCAACCTGGGTCTGCTGTGCAGCGGTAGAGGCCAGTGTATCTGTGGGGCCTGTGAATGCACACAACCAGGAGCCTACGGCGCAACATGTGACAAATGCCCCACCTGCCCCGATGCCTGCACCATGAAGAAGTGAGTCTGCAAACTTGTATGCATATATATTCGGCTTACAGTAGGCTTTTCTAAATGATTTGATTCCCTGGTTGATGTGTTTTAGGGAGTGTGTGGAGTGTAAGCACTTCAAGAGGGGCAAGCTGTTCGAGGACAACACCTGCTCTCGAATCTGCAAGGATGAGATCATGCTTGTGGATGAATTAGGTGAGACACCCAGCTGACCAAAACTATAGCCAGGAGAACAAGACTTTAAATGTTGGAAGCAGAACAATGTTTGAAGGTTCTGTGAGTAGCATCAACTGGTATTATTAATGGTTAATAATACTTTACAAATGTGTAAAGATGTTGTAGATTTGTGATAAGATGTTAATGAGAACTTTGGTTGGTTTGGCTGGGGAAAACTACCATCACCACTAAGATTCTGCTTATGTGGTAAAAATGGTGGTAATAATGATTGGTAAACCATTTCAACCAGCCATCATATTTGCAACTGTTTTTTAATGGTAAATGCTAGAACAGTGTGTTTGTGTTTGCTGTAACTTCAGCCACGATAAACTACTGGTCATGCCGACAGACTGTCTGGTTTGTGGACTACTGTTTTAAAACCTTTAATTTAGCAATTTGAATGTCGCCATCTTGGTGTCTTGAAACCAGACGCAACAAGCAAATAGTCGGTCTGACAGAGCTCAAGGACGCTACAAACGCCCATACAGTAGCAACTTATCCTAAAACATACCCTATTTTATCGTCTGTCTTACTTTATATGGGACCATAATTTACACATTTAACATCATGCTGTATTGACGGAGAACTGAAACTAGTGATTGAGACCATACATTCATTAGAAAAATGTTTTCTAAGGAAACTAATTAAGTGAGAAGTAGGGTCATTTTCTTATAGACTTCTAGGCAATCTGACTTCTTTTTGCATCCAGACGAGTCGCCCCCTGCTGGTCGTTAGAAAGAACGCAGTTTTGAAGTACTTCTGCATTGGCTTTACGTTTCGACTAAGAAGCCACATCCATCTTTTAAATAAAATCTATGGTCATACCAAACCATGTTAGACTGTAGCAGCAAAACTCATTAGTGTATAGAATTGAAATTTGAAACTTTATTCAACAAAATTTGCAAAAGGAACTTCAAAGCAAGCTTTTAGTAGAAGTCTATGATTTTATCCTTCACACTAAAAACAAGGGACTAGATACATGTCTTGACTAATCGATGAACTATTTCCTTTCCATTCCTTTTCCACACAGTGCTCCACGACACCAATGCTGTGAACTGCACTTACAAAGACGAGGATGACTGTGTGGAGCGTTTCCAGTACTATGAGGACGCCAGTGGCAAATCCATCCTGTTTGTTGTCAAAGAGCCAGGTAAGAGAGATCCATCCGTCATGGATACAGCAGATGTGTAAAGCCATGTTAATCAATATTTTTGTATTTAATAATGGATCAAATGAGTATATATAATATAAAAGAGAGCACATGTAGCCAAAAAATAGTTATAACCAATTGTGCAGTTTTTCTCAGCTCTTACTTTAGTTCTCATTGTTTTCATCAACCTCATTTTCAGCTGAAGCTCTTTTCAGCAAAATCGTCTTAATAAAGCAACTTTGCACTGATGACACAGAACCAAAAAACAAAAAAGGACTTCAAACTTCATAGTGGAGCATTTAGTTGTTATGGAGCCAAATATTTCACATTAAGAATTGGTGAAAACCAAATCAAGAATTAAAATTGGAGTGGATGTCAGACTTGAATATGTTTACGAGATAAGGATAAATCCATGACCACAAAAGCATCACCATCACCTGCAATATTGAAGTTGCGGCACATTTCCTTGCCACATGAAATCAGTGTTTCACTTCCCCCAAGTACAAGCTGTCACTTCCCTGCTGCCTGCTCTTCATCTGCTCGTTAAGTGGCCAAACAGAAAGAGCGTTGGGCGGTAAAACAGCCTTTAATGGCCAAGATTGCCTGCGGAAAAAGCCTGTCCTCGGGTTTCCTTTAATGAATGTGTGTGTTTAATTTAGGCACAACTGGGTATCAGAGACGTACACCACAATTTGCCTTGAACACGGTGCACCCTGCCGTGTCAAAGAGGGCTGTAAACAGCTGCCCAGCTCCTCTAGAAACCCGCTGACTCTACATGTCTTCGATAGGGAAGGCAGGAGAGGAAGAGAGAGGAAACTAAGTAAGCAAAAGAAGGGCAAGGAACGATTTTAGAGAGGAAATGTGAAGCTATATTATGAAGAGGAATGAGAAAGGGTGAAGCCAAGATAGGAAACGCACACCCTTTTTTTTTAAAAGAATAAGCATTTTTCTCATTTAGAAGTTAATTAACAGTGTTGCAGAGTTATTGTATGGTGTGTGTATGAGCTGTAAAGGTCGAGGTTAAAGGGATCAAAAGGGTCAGCTGAGGAGCAGGAAATAGAGCAAAGTAAGAACGAGGGAGAAAGGAAGAGGAGAGGAGCTTTGATGTTGGCTGTTAAAGTTCACCCTGGTTGGCTCATGTGGTTACCAAACACCACTATCCGCATGTGCACGCAATCGAACAGGCAACGGTTAGATACAGTGACGCACTTCCAGTCCAGCAAACAAACAAATACTCATCACTGTTAGCTACAAGTCACTGATACAATCAGACAATCAGATGACTACTTGTGAAGTTGGTTGCACATGGTGACAAACCCACAGACTATTATCACCTGACTCTGGGGTTTAATTTAGCTTTACTGAGAATCTTGGCATCCCCTTGCTCATTTGGTTTTCTAATTTTACTGTTTGTGTTCACACTTGCTGCTCTTTCATAATGAATCAACGTCAAATCAAAATCGTGTTTTTAAACAGTGCATTTCGCAGATTGCAAAGACTGCAAATTAGAATATACTTGATACAACATAACTGACTCAGGGTTTTAACTGTTGTGTCAATGGTTTTACAAATTCATGCCAAATTCCTTGTATGACACTCACACTTGAGTGGTAATGCTCCATTGCATGTTTTGAATCTATTACACAGTAAATATTGAACTAAAGCAGGACTTTTTACACAATTATCGCAAATCAAATCACAATACCAGTCAGACAGATTGCAATTAGATAGCTTCCTCAAATCTTTCAGCTCTAGATTCAATGCTACCTTGCATCAAATGGCAAAAGTTAGCAACTTACAGGAAAACATTGTGGAGCATTTAGCAGCTAAATCACCAAACACTTTCCAGAGGAGTTGGTTGGGACCAGCCTCCAACAGAGTGAATATTGGACTTAGATTCAACAGGTGGCCGAAAAGATGACTCCAAATTAATGCTAGTGTTGCTCCATGACTGCTGGGCCTCCATCTGCAAACTTAAAGGTCGTTAAGTTTTTGCTGCCAAAGAGTGACCAGAAATAACTTGCTGCACATTTATTCAAGTTAGAAAAAGTACTTAATACTCAGTTAATTGGCTTTATTGGGGCTGTGTAGATGTTGTTGACTGTCCGGCAACATTGGTCAACAACCTCATAATAGTCATCACAATTTGACTGAAATACTTCTAAACTCTGACTGGACATTCAGTTTTTCCTACTTAGTTCTGCTCACTTCAAAAGAGTAAAAAGACCACAGACAAAACCAAAAATCTCTCATCTGAAATAACACAAATTGTTCAAACTTTGCTGACCGAAACACTCAAAGAAAGATGCTGACTGAGTTTTAAGGGTTTCTACAGAACCATAATTGAAAACCTTGACTTGCATTCTCTTTGCCTCAGAAGGTTGGCTTCATGTCCCCATTCAAGTTTTTGCAATAAACGTCTGTTTCTGTTTGGGGGAAAAATCCCTTTGAGAGCCAATTAAACCAAGAAACTAGAGGTCAAACCAATCAATGAAGTACAAAGAGTGTTGAGATGATGACTTGTTTCCTCCTGCGAGCGACTACTGATGTAGGCGTAAAATGAAGAATGACTCGGCGGTGCCCGGCCCATTACTTCCTGATGGTTTACTAAGAAACATTTTTGGTGGAGAAAGTTTTCCGGAACAGCTAATGATGGGGAAAAATGGCCCAGGAGAGCACAACAAGTGATGTGTTATTCCATTCCGGAGATGGAACGGTTCATGTTAATGGCTCTTTAAAAGAGAGTTCTGTCAGTCATGTAGTCCTCTTGAAACCGTGCAAATCCGATGCCTGTTGAGTTTTGCCAAGACCACAATGAGGGGAGAGAGATTTGTGGCCTGGCTGTAAGAGGTTACTGTTTTCCACTTCAGCCCATCCTCCTTTGGTATTTAACAGTCTGTTCACCACTGTTGTGCTGCCCTTGTTCTCTTCCATTACTTTCTAAGATCTGATCACCTTCAGAAGGCACCTGTCAGCTACAAGGAACCACACAATTTGGTTTAAGGCCAGAATGACAGGCATCCTGCATGTTGCAAAGAAAGGAGTTGCAGCAAATGCAACATCAGATCCATGTGACTGAAGGAAGAGCCAGGGAGAAAACTGGGTTATGAAATCAGCCTTCCTCTGGCTTATCTCCCTCTGTGTGTCCACTCATTCTTTTATCTCTTCCTCCTTCCACTCAGACTGCCCCAAGGGACCAGACATTTTGGTGGTGCTTCTGTCGGTGGCAGGAGCCATCTTATTCCTCGGTCTGGCGGCTCTGCTTATCTGGAAGCTGCTGGTTACCATCCACGACAGGCGGGAGTTCGCCAAGTTTGAGGAAGAACGTGCTCGCGCCAAGTGGGACACGGTGGGTGAATTTAGCATCAGGTGACATGAAGGTGCTCTAAAACTGTGTATGTGGAAACTACAAGTGTGCCAATTGTTCAATATTAAGATAGAAAGCAAGGAGTAGTCAGCATTAATTTAGACTGACATTAAAATAAAAAAAATAAAAACTCTTTCAGAGAGCTGGAAATCTTCCTTTATACTGAACACACTCAGATACACAAACGCCAGCACACACCAAAGGCCACACACACAGTCTCCAGCTTCTCTGAAGATGGTTTTTATTATTTTTGTGGCATGCTGTTCCTCCCAGCAGAACAAAAGGCAAGTCAACGGAAGGGCTGGGTTTAAATTAGCTAATCAGCCTTTACTGGTAATAGGCCTCTTTGTGGCCTCAAAAAACACACCCGAAATCCCACAGATCCCAAACCACAAAGAACCACAGTAGGTTTAAGATGCTCACTGAGGAGTGGAAGTGAAAACAGAAGCCACACATTCAACGTAATATGTAAAACGTACAAAGAAACACCCCAGAAATGAATGGATGTCATGTATAGGTGATGAAATTAAATGGCTATTATAGGTTTTTACTTTTTATATCAAGTAACTCGCCTTAACCTCTCTTTATGTGTTTTTAAACCAACAGGGGCACAATCCTCTTTACAAAGGAGCCACATCTACCTTCACAAACATCACATACAGAGGAAAAGACTGATGCTACTGAACAAAGACGAAAAGGATGAAATAACGGACTTTAAACCATCCTTTGTGACGAGGCAACGAATCATGTGCAGGCTTCTACTGTCACAAGACAATAATTAATAATTATTTGTTTGTAAATATGTAGAAATGATTCCGAGGACACCTTTTTATCAGGGATTTCGTCATAAAAACCCACCAATACTACACTGATGAATACTGTTTTTGTGTGATTGACTGAGATTCGTTTTGTTGTGCAGGTCAGAATAAAGGTTCTGTTCACCCCAATTGTTTGTCTTACCATAGTATCTATCCTTGCCCTAGTATTTGTCCATGCATTGACAATCACCAAAATCCTACAAGATCCGGATTGAGTGAGCAAAATTGGGAAATATATATATTTTGGGATTCCACAAACTCCAAATATCTACTACTGCAACTTTACCTCCAATGTGTATTGATGGGAAATGGATTATCTGTTCAACACATGCAGAAATTGCATTAACAGCAACATCGCTTTTTCATCCCAGTTACTCCAGGAGTACCTACAGACGCTGCCAATATTGACAATATCTTTGACCGCTGGTGGAAAATATTGGCAGCAAGATGAACATTTCCTTGGCGAGTAAAACCAAAACTATCCCATTAGACTGTAAACCACTGAGGCTGAGTGGGGGGAAAATATAATATACATACAGAAAAGAAGTGATTTGTGTGGACTGATCCTCCATGTCAGTGGAGGAACTGAAGGGCAGATAATGTTACGCAGAACAAGCTTCATTTCCTGATCACAATGTTGGGATTTCCTGTTTGTGGAGCTCAGTGCAGTGAGACAAAACTGTCCTTGATTCAGTTGTGACGTCTTTCAAACATTATGTGGTTTTGGAGTAAACTGTTAATGTGCTGACAACTTGTGTGTTATTACATAATTTTAATATAACAGATTTAGAGACATTTGATTGCAAATTGTTGGAAATTTAGGGAGTAATATTATTTTTCGATATAATAAGCTATATATAAGACTATTGTCTTTAAAGGTACAAAAGTAACTAATTTCTGCTGTATTTTTGTTTTAAATGCTGAATATCTGATAAATGAAATTGAGTGTCCCTCCATGAAACTCAATAACAAGCTCATATAGTCAGAGATGTGGTTTCCTTCTGTGTGTATTGTGCTTTAAGTGCTTGCTGTGACATTGTTGCCTTTAATAGGCTTTTACTGCAACTTGTCAATACTTCATTTTACATTTTGCTGCCTACTCAGGATGCACACCACTTATCTTGAACTGCTGGTTCATGGCAAGAAGGAGTTTCACAACTATTTGCAAATTTAATGATACAAAATTGCACATAGGATTACAAGATCAAACAAAAGACCAGGATCTAAAATGAAACTTGCTTGAAGTGATAAATCACGTGTGGCTGGTAAGTTATTGTGTGCTCTCGAACTCCCACTAGAGTGTGCAGAGCTCTTTGAATTCAATGCACTTCTTCCACCTCCTGGACTGAAACTGCAAGTGCAGCTTTCTTCCCAAAATAGCAAAAATGACACCCTATGAAATACACCAGATGAGCCACTCCAGGTGAATTACACTCTTTGTATGGGGCAGAGTAATTGCAGTTTAAGTGGAGGAGGTCAAAACTGATGAGTAATGATGGATGACTTCAATGCACAAAGCTTGATGTAGATCACTGTTAAGAAATAAGCAAGTCATAAGGAGTTTATGCGGTTAGATTTGTTAAGCTTAAAGCATCATCAATCATTGAATGCTAGAATAACTCACATACATGCTGCATGCATTAACCTATATGGCAGCAAATTAGCTAAGGGCACTTCATATCCATGCATTTAGATGTAATATTTTATACTGTCTTGTATCATTACCACAGGTTTAAAAGATAAATCCTGCTGATTTATGAGTCATATTTATGAGCTCCATTAGTGTTCACTGTGTGAGGGAGACTAACTTACCTCGGCTACAACAAGAAAGCAAGAAAATCTAATTTCAAGTGTGCACAAAATGTTTTTGAGATGTTCAACTGGTGACAAATTCTTATCCCAATGAGTTAATCCATACAGCAGGTGTGGCTATAAAGAACAATGATCAGATCCTTTGACCAGGATGAAAGATCACCTGAAAAAGCAGCTTTTTTCATATGACATGTAGCCACAGAGGCAAGAGAAAGATGAGAACAGGCTGTTCGTGTGCTGGATGTTGGCATGTCAGAGCAGTAGCCAGGCACTTGAATGTCCACAACACTATAACATATAAGAAATTGTGTCAAACAGCTCTGGATAGACATGTCTGATACCATGATCTGGTCCCTCAACTTCACCAAACCTTTCAAGAAGAGTGAGACAACATTATACAAGCCAGCATCGACAACCTCATTAACTTTATGTGTTGCACATGCATGTCTGACTTGTAATTTCTGCTCTATGTTATACTTATTCCCCTATGTTTAAAATAATTGATAAAACTGAATAAAATATTACATGCTTTGCTTATATTTTGCCCAGTATATTTCATTTGTATAAAGCGCATTTAATCTTGTGTCAGAATTGATCTTTAGAAGGTTTGCGTTCAGCCTCAGAAACAGTGACCTCCAGTGGCACTTAGATTATATTAACCACATATTACAGACCACAGTGCAGTTTAAACTGCAGCTTAAAATGCAGCTAAACTGATAAAAGACCAACAGTCCCCTATTGTACACATACTGCCAAAATTAATTTCCTCTTGGGGGTTTACTGGCTGTGGAGTCCTGACTCTCCAGGCATCGTGTTGATACCCATGTTGTGTTTATTCTGTTAGACAATTTCCATTCATGAAGTTCTTTTTTGGTTGTGGTGACCTCAACAAACTGCTTCCGCCCAAATATAACCCAAGAACAAATATAATCAGCAATGACAATCATACTATAATTTTTCATTAATATTTGCCACTTTTTCAGATTTATTATGGGTTGAGTAAAAATAAATAACAGTGACAACACATATGTAAATGAATGCATGTAGTAACTCTAAATTAAAGTTTGTTAATAGATGATCAAGTATTAACAATCATACAGTGCAGTAAAGTAATTTCTTAATAATTGAGAAAAAGGAATTCATTACACATCATGCATAAAATGAAGCATTAAACTATAAGCAAGAGATGCGTGAAGTTAAACTTATAAGCAGTTACTATAGTTATACATGTAATCACATTTTAACTTTCTGCACTTAGTCCAGCTGTTTCATTGGTCTTGAAGATAAAGTTTATTCCAAATGGAAGACAAAGTAAGAGAATCCATTTTGACCCAATCAAACAGTTTTCACAACACCTCTAAAGTCTTGCTCACATAAGTAGATCAGATTATCATTGAATATATGTTAAAGCATGAACATTTCCACTATACCACTATCCTGACAGATCTGTGTATTTGATCATGGTTATATTACGCAGAAGAAATTACACAAAACTACATGACGAGCCTCCTCCAAACCAAGGCCCTCAAAGGGGGGGGTATGAAAACAAAACACAATGTACATATAGATTTTTTTTCTTTAGTTATATTTGGAGAACCATTTTGAAACTCTAGAATTCTGTTCTACTTGGACTAGGCTATCTAGCAATACTTTTGTTTTTTGTGGTACAACTTGCAATTCCAAGTTATGAGAGTTAAACAAAAATAACTTTCCTTTATTTTTTGTGACCAAGTATTTCATATTAACAAGTATCCTATATGTTTTGTTTGTAGAACTGTGACAGGCAACTACATACGGCTCAGAAAATATCACTAGTTGACCTCTTTTTTGTTGTTGTTGTTATGTGTACTCATTTATTTATTCAAATTTCAACACACCCATGATCGGAGTGTATCTGATCTACTTCTCCAATATTACAGATTGTGAATTAATGGAACTGATGAAAAATAAAAGTGGAAATGTCAAAGTTTTATCTTTAATAGTTCCTGAGATATTGTCATTCAAACTTAGCCTCAAACTTCAATGTGCAAAAAATCTCAGAAAATTCCTGATATATGAAGCTAAAATTTCAGAAATTTCTTTATAAATATTCATATTCATATATTCTATAAAACTTGTGGGCAAATCAGAGATAGTGGAGCAGAAATTAATTTAATTTGAGATGTAATGGCATGCAAGCAGAAACACAACTTAATCGGAGTTTTTCATTCAAACGGGAAGTTGCACATCTACATAATTACACAATCCTGCAGCCCTACAACACAAGGCCACAAAAGTGTGCAATAATGCACGATCTGGTTGCACTTTTGTGGTGCAATTTCCCAAACATGTCAAATGTGTCAGATATCTACTCACTTGGGGCCCCTGGAGGTCTGTGGCCCCGGAAAAGTTTCCCAATTCGCCCTGTTGGTGATCCAGCCCTGACTCCAGGCTGCAGTGTGTTTTTGGGTGGTTCTGACCTGAGGAGCCACACTATGTGTTAAAGCAGCGCCTGGGAAGCATCACTTAAAGCTCTCCCCTGAGCTCTGAACGGCCTTGCTGCGGGGGGTTATGATCTTTCAATACATGGTAAAGAATGGACTCCAACAAGGTGACTCCTCCCGGTGCAAACGCTCGATAATGACAAGAGAAAGACCGAGTGGAGCAGAAATGTGACAACACTTGTCAGGAGGCTTCAGAGCATTGACAGCTCCCGGTTTGCCCGTGCAGGGGCACCAACACGGACGAGGAAACCCCGAGGATCACGGCCTCCTGTCCGGATGACACCGGCAGGAGCCAGCCACACTACTCTTTTTAGCTAGCATCGGCTAAGCTAACAAATGTCTTCCCTGAATTCGAAATAATTGTAAATGGATAACTCAATTCAGACAACTTTACTTGAGATGTGTGGGACTGGGAGCTGCTAAGGAGTTTGCAGTCGCCGGATGGACGGACAACCTGCTTTGTAGGATTGTGAAAACTGCTAAAGGTTCTCCAGGTGAGACTTGTAATGCAGCTAATGCTAGCTTGCTACATAACTTGACGCTAGCTAGTTTGGTTAACCTGCCATTCAACCTTAGCTGTTAGTAACCAGCAACATCCTAGCTGCTGTTAGCATTAATCAATTTCTAGTGTTAATTGATACATAATTAGTCGTCAGTGCATGGTAGCTGTTCGCTGTTCTTTCTTAACACGTTAGCAACATTTGATTAGCATAGTTAGCGTTAGCCAAGTTTGGCATTCCTCATCTACTTGTCAGTCAACAACAGTATCTTAACGGTTGTTTCTCCAACTTCCATTAAGTCCGTTTTGCTGAAACGTCGGTTAAATATAATAATATTGAGTCCACGGCTTTGTCATTAAAGTTGCAATGGAGCCAGATATTCTTTCTGTTAAGGTAACGTTTGCAGACCAGCATTGTTTTGACAAACAAGTTGATAGGCTTTTTTGGGCTGCCTGAGCAAAACTGGTGATATTTAGTGTTGTTTAGCTGTTGAGATAGATTTTCAGTCGTTGTCTTCACTATGAAACGTCGGTTGTGTGTCCTCAGATTAATCCATCACTAGTTGATGGACTCACTGCCAGGTAGGGGACTCCTAATCACAAAATGAAGTCTTGTCCTGCCATTTATGATCACCACAAAAAGGAGAAGAACATTTGATTGATTTTTTTCCCTGGTCCTGAATGTTTCTCTGATTTAAATTATCTAATGACAGTAGAGGTTTGCTTCTCTCATCAGATTCAGTGGGTCTCCTTACTCATTAGTTGATTTATCATTTTGAATATTACTTTGCATCTAATTTAAATGCAGCCATTTGAGCATGCAGGAGTTTAACTAGTACAACTGACAAAACTATTAATGTCACTGCAAAGATTAGACATTGATAATGGCTTATATATACATCAGAAGCTTTCTTTGCATTCTTGGCAGGGTTAACCAATGTTGTGCTGCTGGTCCATTGATTAAGTTAACCATAAAACCACTTGTGTAAACATGAGTCCTAAGAGGCAGACAGGGGAGTTCTTTTATGATGGATTTTTACGACCTTTCCTCATCACCCGAAATTAATATCTCAGTAGCAGAGTAAATTTGCAAAGTTTGCCTTGTGTGTGTTTTTGAGCACTGGTTCTCTTTGGAACTAGTGCTCTGTCCACATTTACTGATCCAGCATAGATCCAGGCTCCCTTGTAGTCGTGAGTAAAGGTGTTACATTTTGCTGGTCAGGCCTCAAGATTGACTAGATTGTTATGTCATTTGCTTGAATCAGAAATTATGTTTTACATGCATCTTATGTGACACTAACCCAACCCAGTCAGTCCACATAAGTTACACTTTTGTTCACTGTTTGTTCTCTTTCTAGGCATGATGGAAGGACTTCATAGCCAGGCTATTAGCCTGGACCCACGCAGACAGGAACTGCTTGAGGCTCGGTTCACTGGAGTTGGTGTGGCCAAGGTTTGCATATCTTAATTACATACTAGTTGTTTTGCTTGAGTAATTTTCAGATTGTTTGTGCAGATGCTGGACTTTATATAAGTTGTAGTGAGATGTGATTTGAAAATAATGTGATGTTGTGAAATTCTGTCCTGAAAACTAAATTGATGGTTCCTTTTTATAGGAACAGAAATCAGTTTAGAGATAAAAAAAAAAAAAAAAGAGTAGCTCCCAGTTTTTTTTAGGGCATCCATCTCATAACCAACACTTTGAATGCAAACACAAGCGGTTGTTTAGCTCTCTTGTGTTAGTCTTCCAGTTTCGAAAAACTCGGAAGTCCTTTCTATTTATAGTATGCTCACTGTTCAGGAGTTTCCTTCAGTGGAATAATCTGTTTTTCTGAGCTAAAGTTAAAACAAGACGAGCTCTGTTTTGGCAGACATGGGAGCTGGCCGGCAGCTCTTTGTTTCAGTGGAGACTAGTGACACTGAAATGGCACCGCAGCTGAAGCTCACAGCGTTGACTGCGTGCTATGCTGCAACCCTGCTGTTGAACTGGGTATTACTCTGTGTGGGTGCGCATTTGAGAAAATGGCAACCCCTGAGAAAGCAATCACTATTATTCATGCTCCGGCCTATATGGTTCCCTGAAATTAATCATTTGGCCTGCTCACTGTGGTATTAGAGTGTGAATGTGAGTACTTTGACAACAGCGAATATTGTATTACAGTACCATTCAAGACAGTGTAATGTACACGTCTAGTGTACATGTTAATGTAAAGAAAGAGAGAGTTTCTTGACAGCATGTGTGACCTTGAGCAGCAGAAAGCCAGCAGGCCTTAAAAGCATTAGCCTCCTGCCCCGGTAAGCCTGCTGTTGCTTCTTAGTCTCATCAGGCAGTGCAGCTGGCAGTGAATGAGATCAACTGATTCTACCTACTGAATGTGAACTGAAGATCTGCAGATTAACAGGGGAATGTATATTATACATCTACTGTAGCTTTCTAGCTTAGCATTTTAGCTTAGTGACAGTAGTTTTTGAGCTGTAACTGTTAGATGCATATGCTGAAATGAAATTCCCACAAAGATAAGATCCAAAGAGTGAAAAAAAGAATGCACATGCATGAGTGTAAAGGGATTTAAAATCTGAGTCTTTAGTGTAATTTGCCACATCTGAAAGATGTATAGAAATCTGCAAATGAATTAGTGATTTTATGTTAGACTTCAGTAATGGCCACCGTCTTTCTTTGGTTTATATGAGTACAACATCCACATCTTAATATAAAACAGAATATGGAATATCATTTAAATATCTCTGATTTCAGCTCCACTAACAAGAGAGGCACTCGACTAATCAATCCTGTCTGTTGTCTCTGTTCTGTACTTTAGAGTTCAGCCAACAGCGAATCATCCAACCAGTCTCTGTGCAGCGCTGGATCACTCAGTGACAAGGAACTAGAGGTCAGTCAAGATAAAAATGACAGGCTGTTCCTCAGGTCCTTTGACCATGTTTGCACTTGCCAACTTTAGGTGGTGATTGTTTGTGATTTGAACAAGGAGTCACGTATTTTGTAAACAGTGATGCTTGGTAACACTTTGGTAGAGTGCAATGTGTGAGTCATTTATTCATCTGTTGTCTGTTCCTGCTTAGTTGTGGACACAAGAGGGTTTTTGTGCATGAATTTGTTTTTTTTTTTAATGCTGTAAAGCACCTTGAGTTGTTCACTCCTCACATATATTGAAGGTTCCATGGGTAAAAAATTGTGAGAGAAACCAAAAGCAGCTCAGAGCATTAAACACTGGTGCAGATTTCAGTTTAGCTGGGGGCATGGCTGGAGGAAACCCTCCCAAACACAGGGAAAACATGTTAAGTCCTGACAGAAAGAGCCATGACCCAGTTTTGATCCTGGATCTTCTTGCTGTGAGGTGATGGCACCGAGTAATGAGCAAACACACCACTTTGTAAAGGGTAAAATTAAAAACTTCACAGTAAGCACTGAGTTCCATAGTTCACAAATACTTGACTAAAAACAGAATCTGTTATGAATCTCATTACATCATGGACAAAATTTAATTTTAACTACGCGGGCAGTAATATCCATACAACTTAAAGGAGGGGGTTTGTCCTTATGTTAATGTAGCTAATGGAATAAACTAAATTTAGAATATAAACAGCTTTTCTGCTAATTTCAGACACCAGAAAAGAAGGCCAGTGAGAGAAGCAGGAAGCGAAAAGGAGACATCTATGACAGCAACAGTCAAGGTAAGTCTAGCCTACTTACTGACAGAGTTCCAAAATCAGCACTCTCCAGCAGAAATGACTCTCTATATTCAGAAATGTGCAGCTGCCCTGGGTTTCACTTTCATCACTTCTTTCCTCTTGGCTCTAAATATTCATGCCTGCAAATATTCAAAAAGTTAGTTTTACTTTGAGTGCACAATTTTAATGCTCAGGAACGGTAGTGTCAAATATCAAGTGGTTACATTTCCTCACTTGCACCTGTTTCATTTCTTATAGGAAAGGGAAGAGGGCACAAAATAAGTGATTATTTTGAGGTGAGTACAAACTAAATGGACATAACATGGCTTTGAATGCATTTTGTGTTCTAGCCACGTTGGTGTGCATTGCCTCAAATCACTCTTGAGCTTTACTGTGATGTCTCACACTCATGTTCTGACTGTGCCAGTATGGTCCTACATCAAACTTTTTCTAAATAACCACTCTGTCCCCTTTCTCTCTGTCTTGTTTTTACACTCTTGTCTACTGCCCCGTGGCCAGTTTGCTAGTAGCAGTGGCTCTGGCACCAGTCCTGCCCGGGGCATCCCTCTGCTGGTGCGCTCCTTTCCACAGCACTCACTGTCTAATCCTCCGGTGAGCACCAGCGTCCATCTCCATTAGTTCTCACCTGGTCCGCTGTTTGTTTACCAACTGTTCAATCTTTAGACAGTGTTAAAATCAACTAGTGGTTATGTGAGGCCTCATCTCATTTCTCACAGTGTCAGTATCCTCTTAATTGGACAGAGTTGAGAGAAGCGTGCTCATTTTAACTAAATTTATTCCAGTTCAGGCCTAGAAGAAATGTATTTGGTTTGTCTGGATCATTTCAACCAGCAAAGGAACAAAATATTTTTTTTAGTTTAATTTTAAAGGACTTTTGACAGAATAGATGCATTTGTGATGATAAGTGGAAGGTTTAAATATGGGATTAACTCTAACGACTGTCCAGAGGAACTGTAGTTATTGGTAATATTTTTAGAGCTGGTGCCATCCTTCAAAGATGTTGTCTTGTTTTAGGTTTTACATAAGGAGCTGGCATGTGAAGCATGGAACAGTACGCTGTAGATTTACATTATGTGAATCTTTAGTGTGCACTTTCAAATTTCTCAGAATCACTATTAAAGTTCTAATTAAGAAGGTCTTTACTTGTCATTTTCATTCATTGTATGTAAAGTTAACATCTTTCCTCATCACAGCTACAAAACCATTCTCATTGAACTACTAAACAACATGTGAACATTTTGTGTTAGGTGTGTTAAGTGAGTGCTAGTGTTTCCAAACACAAAATGACTATACAAGATGTGTGGAAGATTGATGGGGTGTTTTAATCAGTACTTTTGATTGCTGGATAAATTGGACTGTGAAGCTTGATTCATTGAAACACATGACTTCCAGAACTTCCTTTTCCAAACTCTCTGCCCCAAATATACTTAGCACACCATTTCAGTTTTTAAAAGGCAAGGGGCTCATTTGTTGGGTTGCCTCAGGCACAGATGAGTGTGCAGTTTGAGTAATACATTGATGAATTTGAATGCCAATGAGATGCAAAAACACTGACTTTTTTAGCATTTAAGACAATGAAACAGAAGTTTTTTTATCACTTGCTGTGGCCATTTCAAGGTAAACGGTGGAATTTCTCTGTTCATATTACAAAGTAACCAACCAGGAATATGTGGTTGCATATATTTGATTTGTCAGTGCAGAATGCTGCTAAACGAGTTCAGATTTGTTGTAGCAAAAATGCAGCAAACGGCGAACCAGGTTCAACTATTTTTAAGGTGACCGCACATTTTATAGCTGCAGGCCTTCAGTCGGGACCAACAAAGTGACCCCATTTGTGATGCAAATCTTGTGAGTTATAACTCTTCCTGGGAGGAGTTCGGGGAGACTCGGATGTCTTAAGCAGAGGGATTTAATGTAGCTCAATATCGAGGAGAACAGGGATATACAAACAGGTTATCACAGTTCATTCCACCCCCAATTCTGAAGGGTTTTTTTCCCTTTCAGAGCACACAAGCACACAAATGTTATGTAATGAGGATTGTCTCCTTTTACCCAAAGACTTGGTACATCTTATCATTGCAAGGCCAGTCTGGGAGAGGCAGATAATGACTTCATTGTTATCTCATCACTCAGATGACTGCATTTAACAATGAACTGTTGAAAAAGTAGACTTGATTCCCACCATTGAAATGAATGAAGGGGCTGCATTTTTTCACACATGCTAACATCTGTCAGAACAACACATTGTAATGGTATATAGCGCAGCAAATGATCAGACACTATTTGAAAGAAAGTCACATGTACAGTTGTTTTTCCAGAATTAACATGGGAATTTGGTTTATGAAAGAACTGTATAGTGAAAGGTACAGTAATGTTTATTTCAGAGATCAATGCTGGCAACAACACAAATTAACTAAAATGGAGAGATTTTACACCACTCTATATCCTTTCCTGTAAGAACTTAATGTCATATCATTCTGTTGTTCTGTTATCTTCCTGAAACACTACTTTTGTCTATTTCTTTCTTCTTCTTCATGTTTGGGAATGGATAATTTAGCATACATTTTTGTAGATTCTATTTCAACTCTCTAAAGCCTAATAACTCCAGCATCTTCTGCCTTTTTGTCCTTTTTACTACAGTATGATCTCTTTATGCTGTCTGTATTATATAATTGCTATTTTATAACCCCCTATGTCTTCCTACTTTGCTCTTTTTCCTCTCTCTGGGATGCAGTTTCAGCACGGCAGTCCTTCGTCCACAGGCTCAGCCCACACAGACTCTTCATCTTGCAGCTCCGTCAAGACAAACCCCACACACTCCTGCTCACACAAAGCCATCCAGGTAACCGTCTGACTGACCCAAATCACCACTTGACACCAACTTTCCTAATTTTGCAGCAACCTGGTTCAGTTTTGCATCTTTCTTTTGATCTTTGACTTTTGAAGCAGTGATTTTGTGCTTCCATTCATTTCCACCGAGTAAAAAGTGTTTTTGTTTCCCAACCAATTTAGAAAACACCTTTTGACAAAACTTGTAGGGATTACACAACTGGACACCGTGTTAGGTTAAAAAAAAGCTGCACTAGTTGGCTGAGATGTGAATGCTACAATTAAAGGTCAAGCTTCGAAAGGCCCTGCCACCCACACTGCTGTTCATCTGACACAATACATGTAATGCACGTCCAGCTATCCTTGCAAATTACACTAATTGGCCTAATTAAAGGTCACCATTTGGAACTTGGATCTTATATTCAAGACACCAGTGGCTGGTTTTAATAAATTAAAAGTGATGGAGATGAGATGTTAACTGTTGGCTTGTTGTGTTTGCTCTACTTCTCCAGTCAGAACTAACGCTCCTGAAACTGACAGCGCTGGAGAAGGACAAGAACTCAGACCTGGAAAAGAAAGAAGGGAGGATAGATGACCTGCTGAGGGTAAGATAAGCAAATACGTAAAAATCTGTCGTAAAAAATTTACAAGGGGAACTTAGCTTGGAGTATTTGAAGCATTCAGAGTAGGAATAGGAAAGAAGTTATCATTTTATTGCTGACCAAATCTAATGCATTGAATTACACCCATTACTATTTTAGTTGACCAACAATGACAAATGTCACACATAGTCGAGTGTGTGTCTAAATAAAAATACATATATTGGGCCCACTTGCCGATGTCACTGTGCTAATAACCTCAGAGTTCAGACAAATTTGCTTTCACTTGTCACAACGATCCCAGTAATTAACCTGCACCAATTTGGTTGCAGCTCATCATGAATGATGTGCTTTTTAACTTGCAAATGCCATTGTTGCTTAAATTACATTGGTTAAATGTCAGCAAACCCAGCTGAAACACTGCTATTTGGTGCATCTTGTCAGGTTAGGAATCCTGGAATTCTTGCTGTAATGACAATTAGTTGTCAGAGTGATACTGTTTGCGTTTGCAGGCTAACTGTGACTTGAGGCGGCAGGTGGATGAGCAGCAGAAGATTCTGGAGCGCTACAAGGAGCGGCTAAACAAGTGTGTGACCATGAGCAAGAAGCTGCTAATCGAGAAGGTCGGTGTGAATATAAATCTGGACAAATATGTCTGCTTGATTCTCTTAGAAGCTGTGATTTGTTTTTATGTGTTGGAATATCTTTTTAAAAACCATAACAATTGTTGTCTTTTTATCATTTATATACGTGAACACTGAGCTCGTGTAGCTTTTAGTGGTTTGTTTGGTCGTTATGGTGGAACTCAACAGCAATATTTATTTTCTTACATCCTCTGAGTTGTTTTTTAAGTGTGGGTGTGTGCACAATTTGTATTCATTCATCTTCCTTTGTAGTCAAAGCAGGAGAAGATGGCTTGCAGGGACAAGAGCATGCAGGACCGTCTACGCTTGGGCCACTTCACCACCGTCCGTCACGGAGCCTCCTTCACTGAGCAGTGGACAGATGGATTCGCCTTCCAGAACCTCATCAAGTCAGCATGCACATCAGGCCCAAACATATGTTTTTTTTTGCATTTTGTGCATTCTGCATACAGAATTGTTCACACCAGATTGTTCTTGCATGTTCTAGGCAGCAAGAGCGAATCAACTCTCAGCGGGAGGACATTGAAAGGCAGAGGAAGCTGCTGGGGAAGAGGAAACCTCCCGCCATGACCCAGACACCCCCACCCAACCTGGAACAGAACAAACGAAAGAGCAGAAGCAATGGCCAGGAGAGTGAAACGTAAGAACAGAAACAGCAATTCAGTCACTATAAACAGTCGATGGACCAGGCCAATAATGTTTATACTAAGGCAAGGCGCTCTTATTGTGGTGAAGCTTGAATGTAATTTGGTCTACTGCTCTCAGAATAATGGCACAGTTTCCTTGACATAAAGGTTGTCCAGTTTGGACAGAAGATACCTCTGTTTACTTGTGTGTGGTTATTTTTGCAAATACCAAATAAATTCTGAGGCGTTCATTTCTTCTCGTCAGTTCAACCAACATTATTCCTGGTGTATTGACTTTTTTGTTGTTAATTCTCTGTTAATGGTCACAATTTATTTATTTAGTTTTTTTGTGGGGCAGAGTTTTTCCTTTATTGATAGAGAGACAGAGTGAAATTGGGGGTAGAGAGGAGAGTGACATGCAGCAGGGTCTTGAGCCGGACTCAAACTCATGACCACTGCTGGGGGACTGAGCCCAAGTGGTATCGCCTTACCTCAGTGAGCTGAATGACGGCCCAATGGTTACGATTTTGACATTTAAAGTGTTATTTTTAATCAGTAGAATCTCACACTGATACCAAGTGATTTTTGTCACTTGTCTACTTGTCAGGGTGTTGAGCCAGGCTTGTATCCATAGTCTGTGTGAAAACCTATTTTCATTCGTTCATTAACAGTCTCTTCTTCCTTAGTTTCCCTTGAAGTAAACGTACTACTTTTGGTTCTCAAAATGCTGACCTTTTGCTACACCATCCCACACAGGTTGTCACTGGCAGAATATCACGAGCAAGAGGAGATTTTCAAACTTCGAATTGGCCATCTAAAAAAGGTACCAGCTCAACGCTTAACATCTGCTTTTTTCTGTTGTTTCCGAATTTGTATTTGAGACACGTGTCTACCACAGGAACCAGTAGGTGATAAATGTGTGTGATTGTATGCAGGAAGAAGCAGAGATCCAGTCAGAGCTGGAACATTTGGAGCGGGTAAGAAACCTGCACATTCGGGAGCTGAAGAGAATCCACAACGAGGACAACTCGCAGTACGTATCATCTCAGTTTAGCATAACTTACTCAAGTTCTGTAGTGTCCTTTTAACTTAAATAAACACCATTTGAAAATGTCAGACAATTTAACGAAATCTTTCTCTGCAGATTTAAAGACCACCCCACGCTGAATGATCGATATCTGCTGTTACATTTACTCGGAAGAGGTGGCTTTAGTGAGGTTTTCAAGGTATGCATGTGGCATTTATTTGGCTTTCATTCTTTATAAGTACCAATTTATTTATTTTATTCTGTAAACTTTGCAGGGTATTTTTGAAAGGAAAGGAATTGCGGCAATAAACAGCTATCGTCCACAATCTATTGTAGCTTGGTGATTGCAGGCTTCTCTGATGTTGCGTTTGTTTGTGCATAATGTTCCTTTTGCAGGCTTTTGATTTGACTGAGCAGAGATATGTGGCCATTAAAATTCATCAACTCAACAAGAACTGGAGGGAGGAGAAGAAGGAAAACTACCACAAGTGAGTCTGAAACTGTTAATTTCACTCCTCCATTACTGAAAATGTTTTGATCTGAAATGAAATTTTACATTGCAGATCTTCAGACCTGAAACTGTCTGTGAATGTTGTTAGTTGGGATGCTTTTTTAAAATATTTACTAAATAGTTAACCCTGAAACATTCTTTCATTTCTCTTTCCAGGCACGCCTGTAGAGAGTACAGAATTCACAAAGAACTTGACCACCCTAGAATAGTCAAACTCTACGACTATTTCTCGCTCGACACAGACTCGTAAGTGCCTCACGCCTCATAAAGCTAATGAAGTTGTGCCAATAAAAGTGTAGAAGTGTAGTCTTAATAAATGATTGCCAATCTGTAGCGTTCCAATGCAGTAGTTCTAAGCTGTACGACATTAAACTGTAGAAAAGTGTCACCTGGGGTATTGAAGAGACTCTGAAGCTTCGATTTAGGTTTGCCATTTGACGCAGTGTTTGTAGTTTATAGTAGTGGAGATGGAGGCGATTAGGGAAAAGCCTAAGTGGAGACAGGCTGAGATACTTGGCTCTAAGTCAAAAGAAAGAAACACTTGTAAACCAAGCAAACTGAATCCAGAAGACATTTTTAAGTTGTAATTTATGTATTTCTAATAATTTTATTGAGAAAAGAATTCTGGATGCCACAAAATATATCAGATTTCCAATGTAATCTGACTCATTGGCACATAATGCTACTGGTTGTTCACATCTAATGATATTATTATGATCCAGATATCACTTTTAAGCATATTTGGGTGTGTGTGAATGTGAGTAGATAATCAGTAGTAACACCTTCCCAAATAACCCATCTGTTGTATTATCTCTCACAGGTTCTGCACAGTACTGGAGTACTGTGAAGGCAATGATCTGGATTTCTACTTGAAGCAGAATAAGCTGATGACGGAAAAGGAGGGCCGCTCAATTGTCATGCAGCTCGTCAACGCCCTCAAGTACCTCAATCAGATTCGGCCACCCATCATCCACTACGACCTCAAGCCTGGTAATCTCATTGAATTTTCATTTATCATTTTGCAATCCTTCATTCTACAGAGGATAGTGATCTCAGTAGTTCAGAACAGTTTCCTTAAGGGATCTGTCACAGTTAATGCCATAAGATTGTGTTGTGAGAGCTCATTTTGCTTGAATTTGTACTGTTCTTAGGAAACATCTTGTTGGTTAACGGCACAGCCTGCGGGGAGATTAAGATCACTGACTTTGGCTTGTCCAAGATCATGGATGATGACAGCTACAACTCTGCAGATGGCATGGAGCTGACCTCGCAAGGAGCAGGGACCTACTGGTACACAGAGACACATTTCACAGCATTTAGTAACCAAGCAACCAATATGGCTTCACAAGTTTGTGGCGGAGGCGCAGGGAAATGCGTGAACTGCAGTTATTTCCTCTTTTCATTCAGCAAGTAGTGTAAAAGTGGGTTGAGAACATTCAGAGACGAATCTAATTCAGTCTCATGTTGTGATCGTGTGATTTACAGGTATCTGCCTCCTGAGTGCTTTGTCGTGGGCAAGGAGCCGCCCAAAATATCCAACAAGGTGGATGTTTGGTCAGTAGGGGTCATCTTCTATCAAAGCTTATATGGACGCAAGGTAACCACAAACCTCTATTTCGTAACACAGATTGTCAGGATTGCATTTTCTGTTGAAACAAAATACTAACAAAATGTGAACTTGCTCCCTGTTTTCTTTTTCAAGCCGTTCGGTCATAACCAATCGCAGCAGGATATCCTACAAGAGAACACCATACTAAAAGCTACGGAGGTGCAGTTTCCCCCCAAACCTGTAGTCACCACAGAAGCAAAGGTGAGGAATTAATTTCTTCTGAACTGCTACAAACTCTCTGCACTGTTCCCATCCAGTTTAATAGTTTTAAATTGTATCACTTTGTCAGTTTCAATGACACTTAAGTCCTGCTCAAACAGGATCACAACAATAAGGAAAATACCAGCGGGATGTTTCATGAGGCTGTTTGATCTGATAATAAGGGCTAAGGGATAATCATAATTGCCTGTGTAAGTATGCAGGGTGCCTTAAGCAGCCATACCCTTGGAGCTATCTGTTTACATTTAGTCTTTAGAGAGGTTTAACTCACATGCACAAGTTTATTTTAATGTCAGAAATTTGATAGAAGCCCAAGAAAGAAAGAAGTTATCCAGATTTACTGAGTCAGTTTCTTTGCCACTCTGTCCCTTCATAGGCCTTCATTCGACGTTGTCTGGCTTACCACAAGGAGGATCGGGTTGATGTGCTGCAGTTGGCCAGTGACCCCTTCCTAATGCCACATATTCGAAAAACCCTGGGAAACAGCACACCTATGGCACCTCCAATTCCCTCCACCTCCAGCTGCTACGGCAGCAGTGCCTCCAATTGAAGCAAGCTGAAAGAAACTGGAATAAAACCCCAGGGAGGACAAAGCCACATGGAGACATTACACGCTTGGTGAAACTCCTCCTTTGCCCTCTTGGGCAAGGGAGCAGAGAGCATGATAGGAAGGAGGGATCCTAAAAGTGTGAAAGGAACCAAAATGGTGGATGATGTGGTGATGTAGTAGTAAATGTGCCCACCACTGTTTGTCCAAGTGGTAAAAATGAAGGGCCAGCCTCTGGCTGTGGGCTCAGTAGAACCCAAAGATTTGCCCATATGCATGCACTAACAAAAACTTTGGCTCATTTCAAGGGGCTTTTTTACATGATAGATATTAAAAGCACCTGAAAAATTGCACAACTGACAGGCTCAGAAGTATGCCATGTGTGGAAGATCACTTGCCTATACTCTGGAAGTTTTAGAAGAGGAAGCATTAATAAAATTTCATCCCATACTGCTTGAAATACATCATCTATCAAACTATTTTTCAGAACTAGAGTGGTCAGTTTCAAATATGTATCCCTAAAGGAATGAACCTGGAACTTTTTAGGAAGGGCTCCTTGGAGTGATGAGGAGTGACTGATGACCAAAGTTCGAGGCCTGCTTTGTTGACATGGCACCATTAGAGGTTCAGAAGTGACTTGACACAGAGAAGAGGGCTGATTCTGGAAAGACTGTCTGGTTTTGACCTATTTTAAATATTTTACTTGATAACTGGAAGTCAGCTTATTATTTTAATTGTTAAGTCCATATTTTTCCATGAGATTTACCCCCTCTAATGTTGTTGTTAACTTTAAAGGGGGGCTGACTCTGAGTGAGTGTTGTGATGCGAGGTAAGATTCAACAGAAATAATTAATGAAAACATTAAAAAAAACATTTGGTTAACTTTGTGTTGTTGAACTTCATTTGGGAAAGTTGGTGGGCATACAGACATTTGATTTTTTCTTTCCAACAAGTTTCATTCTTAATACCATGTGACTGCGTTTGCAATTACAAATACATTTAATCCTAAAAAAAACTAGACATTTTTCACTGCATAAAAATTTTATTACTTCAATCCCACCAATAAGTTTCCATCAACTAAAATGGAAAAATACATGTGATGGTGCAGAGTATGAACACAAAGTAGGTGTATCAGTGCATCTCTAACAGTTTGTCTGCAGAGTATCTGAACTGCATTCAATGTTATTGAAATGCTGACACTTGCACTGAACACTCAACTGTAATCTATTAAAAATCCTACCTTAACTGTAAGTATCAGGTCACACTTACAGCTTTTATATTTGTGGAAAACGACTTCAAAAGGTGCAGTGCAGCAGGAGACGGAGGATAGCTTAAACTGGAAACATGTTGGAGCAGAGTTTCTTTTAAAGCACATTTTAGTCTAAAGAAGTGTGAAATTATTTTAACGGGACATCATCTTTTCAGAAAATGCCAGTTCTTTGTTATTATTAGTGAAGCAGATACCAAAATGTAGCTAAGTGACCGATGCCATCCTGCTTGCCTATAACACTTCCATAATGGGCCCACAAATCATTTTCTTCACTCTGCAGCAAAATGGATTCAGATGACCCGTCTGTAACATGTAAAAACACAATCTGGACTGAAGCTCTTGACATTGCTGAATGCTTTCTGTACAGAGAATCTTGCAAACATAACCATTTCTCTTCCTTTGGCTAAGTATCCACACAAGAATAACATGACATCCATTCATTCGAGACATATAGGACTATGTGAAGTCAATATCAAGGCATTGTCCAGCAGGTTTATCTGTTGTAGAACTGTGAGGTGACCCAGGCCAGTCCCCACTTCAGGTTGGTAAGCATGAACTTGAGGGCCTTGGTCCACTGCTCCTCAGAGTTAAACTGCGTTTTGATGGAGTAGGAGCCTCCACTGCCACCTGTATCTTCAATCTTGCCTTTTTCTACATCCATCCTGAGACATGAAAAAATACATGAGTATAGAAAAGTCTCCAATTCATGAATAGACATGTTGAGTGAAGTTAGGTGTATTTTTGATGTTGCAAATGTTGAATATAAAGGTTGGAATTTCTGTTTAGTAGCCGTGGCAAAGCAGAAATCCAAGATCTGAATCAATCTATATTTTTAATGAGCCCAAATATCTGAAAATTTGTCCATATATTTATATTCTGATAACAAACACTGACAAGATTTTAAAGATACTCTTGCTTATGGAGGGGTAAGTGGAGATGTACACTTAAGCAACAGTAGGTACTGCTTCATACACATTAAACTTTGCTTCAAGTCAGCAGTACTACTAGTGGTTCCCAGAGGCTGAAGTGCTCATTACATCCTGCATATTGAAAGTTTTGCTACTAGGAACATTTAGCCAAAGGTCATACAGTGCTATCCACATAGTCCAATGAACACGGCATACTGTAATTATGTCATACAAACACACAATTATAACTTGCTTTCAGCTCGACAGACTTTGATTTTCTGAAGGTTTTAAGCCCCCCTAGTCAGCCGTTCCTTTACTCTGGATTTAATAGGTGATATTTCCCCATGGTACAGGCTTTAGTGCAAGTAACGCACCAGTGCAGACTGAATGAAGTGGATATTTTTTTATGTTCGATTGATGCCGAGTATACAGTGGGCTTGAGATTTGAGATGTGACTGTTGGTGATGTGAGCTTCACAGGGCTATTTGTATTGTATAAATGCCCAGTGGAAAGTCTTCTTTTAAATATTCAGTGGTTTCCCAAATATCCTTTATCCGCCTCTACTGCATATCAAAGTAGTCAATTCTCTAGCTCCTCTAGAATAAACTGAGATTATGGTTTAGAATTTGCATATAAACTTGATGGATATTTACAGTTCTATTTTAAATGGCTGCAAAAATGTAACAGAAAAATCTACCATGCTGCAGGTATCTGACCTGTATGGGAGGCAGAAGCCAGTGTCTCCTTTTTCCACCTCTTCTTTGAACTGCTGGACACAATCCAGAAAGGCCACCATAGCATGATCGAACTTATTGTCCCAGAAGAACCTCAGGCCGCCTGAGCAGTACAGTGGAAGCTCCTGGACACAGACAAGGCAGGACAAAAGGGCAGAATTGTAGCCTGGACGACTGTTTAAATAATAATGGGAGAGCTGAGAATAACAATATTGGATGTGCTACCTTTGACTTGTCCGTCAGTGACTCTAAGTACGAGTGGTTTCCATATGGGACGAGGCGATATCTGAAGAGACAAGAGAAGTGTTGTTTGGGCTGCATTTTGTGTTGACTTGCAGAGAAACAAAAACATAATGCTGAAAAAAATAGAGCATATTTGTGATAAAGCTAAAGAGATTCATTAATGCTGAACAACTCAGGTGAAACCAAACAACAAAAACACAACAGCAAGGGAGTTAAGATCATATTTAAGATATAAAACTGAATAATTTAGTCCAAATAACAGTACAACACAAACAAGGGATGTATGTTAATACAGCCCTTATTAGTGAGAGGGTATAAATGGAGGACTTATATTTCTATACAAACATAAATAAATCTGCATTCCTTGGAAGATTTAGCTGAAAACACGTTAAACTAAATGGTCAGCAAGCAAATTAAAATATGTGTGTACCTCTGGAAGCGCAGCCCCATTTTGTTGGCCAGAGCGTGCAGCAGCAGCACCGTCTGCCCCCAGGCTGCGTTTATCTCATTCCACTCCACAGGGACGCTGGGAAGTCGACCCAGACGGAAGTTGTTGATAGTACCAAACTGGCCGCTGTGCCTGGAAAAGAAGAGAAACTATTCAGACACTCAGTCATTAGCTATTGATTTATTTTTGGTCTGAGGGCCTGTGTTAAATATTTGCAAAGCCACGGTTGATTTGTGGCCAGAAAAACAAATGATTTCTAAGCCAACATCGTGGGTGTGTATGTGTGTGTACCAGATGTGAAATGTAGCGTTGAAGACGTTGGTCTTTTTCAGGCGGTCCAGCTGAATCTGGCAGTAACGCATCTGGTTGTCAACACTCTTCAGCTCATCATCCAGCTCTAGTTGCTGCCTTTTAAACTCGCTGTACTCCTTTTGGTACCTTTCAGCAACAAATAATAGGAGGAGGAGCTGTTAGGTGCTATAACATTTATAATATGCTGCTGTCAGGTGTCTACTTCAGTGCAAAGTCACTCACTGTAGCTCTTCTGTGTCCAGCTGCTGAGAGTGGATCCTGCTCTGAGCCAGGTCCTGGGCCACAGCAGCCCTCTGCTCCTCCACCGCCTCCAGCTCCTGAACCAAAGCCTCCTCCTCCTCCTTCAGCTGCTGCAGCTCTGCCAGCAAGGTTTCCTCTTCCTCCACCTGTAGGTGTGACAGCAGCTCCAGACACTGCCTGAAAATACATTCACATACATTTAAATGTGTGTGGCTCTATGTCTAGACATGCTGGTATCACCAACAGCACATTCTGTCTCTCAAAAACCTCTCAAAAATTGACATCTCAAAAAACCAAACTTTATTCCTCACTTGTAATTCTGGCATTCGTTCTCTGTGATGTTGAGCTGTGTGTCCAGGTGGTCCAGCAGCGTGTCAGTACATTCCTCACACAGCGGATGGTCCACATCTGTTTGGCCTGACATGATGTCAAACAGGTCACTGGTTACCTGGGTGGGGCAGGATCAGAGACAAAACGGTCACGTGGTTTTGTCACACAGTTAAAACACTGTAGGATCAATATGTCATGAATTACAACCCCACAACCATAATTGTGGGAATGTAACTCACTTTTTTTCATTAACATGATGAGCAGACTGACATAGTTTATTTGCAGTATCAAAGTTAAACATCACCTTCAGTCTACGGCTGAGATTTTCCATTGTGCCGCCATCAGATGCTTCTCCAATCAGTGTGAAACTGTTGGCACTCTCTGTTGACATCATTCTAAAGAAAAGGATGATTCAAGATTAAGGAATACTGTCTAATTTTCACATTTGCAAGTGCATTCAAGGCCATATTTTCCACAGGTATATATCAACTAAGAGATAATGAACAGATGTAAATTGTAATCAGTGTTCTGTATAGTTTTCTAAATAAAAAGACTCACCTGGCAGGAGGGATGTATTTTCTTGACACCCCATCTTGCTTATTTTCTACAAAAGTCTCCTAGAAAGAAAAGGGAAAATATGCTTTGTAACAAAATATCATCACAATGGAACAGTGATTAATTTCAGTCCTCCAATGTTTCAACACAGAATCAAAAGGGTGTAATACAATCACATCAGATTGATGTGTATAGGTTCATAAAGTACATAAAGATACATGACATTATTAAACAAAGCACTGCATGTTTACCTTGTGTGATGGTTTTCTTCAAAATACAGTGCAGCCAAAATTATATTTACATGTTTTTTTTTACTAGCAAGCTAAATACTTCAGTATTACAAAGTCAAAATATCTAACTATAAAACTGTGTTTATACAACTACAGATTGTAGTTGCTAGATGGAACTGTTATGATGATGTGCCATTTTCCTAAAGTCACTGTTTTATCTTTTCAGTCTGTAATCTTCAGCCTAGGGAAATAGTTTTATCACATCGCTTTTACATGCCCATGGACAGTAGTGTCTCTGAGAACATTAATTATGAAGTAACCATGACAGTAGGTAGATAACACAACAGCCCCAAGGGCTTCCAGTGATCCGCTGTTACATTCAGTGTGTCCTTGTACCTTACGCGTCATCACCTCCTTAAAGATCTCATATTGTCCCTAATTTCAGCAAATTGATTAATCTCACAAGTCCCAAGACTGTGTCTTTCAATTTTTCAGCTCAAAATACTGCAAAGATTGTTCATTTCATCATGACTGGTTTTAGTTCTGTCTGTAGCGTTGAAGACAGCTAAGCTACTGCTGCTTTAACACCTTGTCTTAATCATAGTCTACCCTTTATTGATCAACTTGGGGAAATTCCTTCTCTGCATTTTGACCCATCCTATTCAAAGTTAACCTTAACTATACATACTAGGAGCAGTGGGCTGCCGCAGTGCAGCGCCCAGGGAGCAGTCAGGGGTTAAGGGCCTTGCTCAAGGTGGTGACTGGGACAAGCGGTCGCTCTCACTTTCCCACCTCAATCTCTTGCCATTGGGCTCAAACCGGCGACCCACCGGTTACAAGCTCGCTTCACAATCCACTGAACCTAGGGACCTGTGCTCAGTGAAACGTTGAGATACACGTGTTTTCAGTTTAGTTAATAATCAGCAATAACGTACCTCTGGTGCTGTGTCCCCCTCACTGCTGCCCGCCTGTTTGCTGGGGGTCACCGTGACCAGAGGAGCTGAGGAGGAAAGAACCACACTGAAAACCACTACATGATATATGAAGCAGTATCAGCACCGCTACACTGCAATGTTTTCACTACTGATCGATCGTTAGAGGTTTACATACCAATAAGCTCCTGGATAGTGACCCGATCGAGCACATTGAAGGATGTGTCCAGCTTGAGCGGCTGGCAGCACCGCTGACACACAAAGCTGACCTGCATGGTTGTGCTCGACGACTTGGAGCCCTCCATCGCTAGCTGCAAAATGCCAAGTAGAAATAACGAGACACTGTAAGCAGGAAAAGAAACTGGAGTTGCATAACAGTTGTTTATCGAGAGCCTAAAAAGAAGTATTATCATCTACACATTAGAACTTGCTAGCTAGCTGTTCGGCTAAACTGTTGGAGAGCTGGCTAGCTAGGGTTAGCTTTACAGCTAGCTTCCATGTAGCCTATAACCACACGGCATATAAGCACAAAATAGACTCACTGTCGCTTGCGAGAAACAAAAACTATTGCATTATAATTCCAATTTATCCACGTCGAAAATAATAATCCAGTCCTGGCATATTTAGCGTGACTGTTTCATTTTGCACCTCGGACTTCCTCCTCCACTTCCCTATTGTTGTTTACTGCGGTTATGACGTAGATGGGAAAGTCACGTGGAAAAGTACCAGCATGCAGACATAGAACAAACTGGTTTATATTAATATTACCGCCTAGGAATAGTATTAAAATGTGACTGTTATGAAGGTTTTAACCACAAAGTACCAGAAAACAACACGGAATACGAGTTGCAATAAAGTTGTCCAGTTTATTCACCCAGAAAATTACGTAATAAATAATGGTCTCCGTGGGGATTGCAATGGTTGTAAACAATAAGAAAGACATTACAACATACTGTCCAAACAAATCCTACATTCAGTCTTGAACTCATGATAAATATTTGAAAATCAAAGTACCATAGACATTAGCCAAACAGATAGGGATATTTTACAAATTAAGATTGGAACAGAATTAAGCAGCTACTTACATTGGAGGTGATGAAGAAAATAGCACTTCCTTTTGCTACAGAAACCCCCTCCCCCACCAGGGGTTTCTTGATAACTCCCTTACCTTTTCTTGTTGCCACGCCCCTTGACTCAATCACCTTTTATTATTGATTAGCAACTACATGCAAAGTGACCACTATTGTTGTCTGCATTTACATACTGTTCCCTCCCAACTGTTTGACCAACTGTAGAAAATGTTTTACTCTGTTCTGGGTCGGCTTACCTCCACAGACTCATACTCTGTGTTGGTAAGCCCACCGCATACCAATAAATACTAATAAACACCCCACTACAGCAAACTTCGCATGAGGACTTTGGATAAATTTCTTCAACAAAAGTTATTAAAAAGACACATGCAAAACACCTATGATCACTCAATCAAAGTGAGGTGTATGGTAACAAAGTGGAGGAAGCATAGACTGTATAAAAAAGAACTAGTTAGAACTAAGACTCAAAAAGTCATTCATACAGTCTATCTACCTAGCCCTCTACTTATACAGTAGGTGGTACTACCACAAGTATACTAAACCACCACTTGTTGCCTTTGTGTGTGAGAGGAATTATTATTATTATCATTTTAAAAATAAAGTTAATAAATTTCAGTACACCAAAATAGCCTTTGTAAAAATTCTTCATTGCACCCATCAGAATTACAGTATGTGCTAAAAGATAACTTACCAAA
>OMNN01064429.1:39104-51701 GCA_900302755.1 Chromis chromis
CTTACCAAAACTTTTTTTAAATGGCAATACAGCTAAAAACAAACAACAAAAAATAAAATCAGATCACAAAGTTCGCTGTGAAGTAAATTTTCGTATATTATTTTATCAAATATTGCTCCATAATACATCAGGGGTGCATTATCTGTTCATATCAGTTTTAGCTTCACACAAAAATGCAAAATACACCCAGATATATATTGCATATATTGAACATATAAAGCTGATGCTTTCAGAATGAATAATATTAATAATAAGTGATCCTTGCAAATATCATATTCACAAAAGCAAATGTTATGGAGGTATATTTGTATTAACAACAAAACAATTCGGTTGCCTAATAAAACAAATCATTTATTTAAATTGATATTGATTTATTGTCCCACTGATACCTCTATATATGTTCTGCACAAATAACAGGATTAGAATAGAATAGAATAGAATGCTTTATTGTCATCTAACATGGAGCATGACAGAATTTTTAAGTAGCTGCCATATTAAGGTGCATTATACATCAGTTGACAATATAAAGGCATAATAATAATAATAATAATAATAATAATAATAATAATAATAATAATAATAATAATAATAATAATAATAATAATAATAATAATGATAAAAACATACAAGTGAATATTGTAAAATCAGTGTAAATATTTTAAAACTAAAATACTGGGTGGACACTGGGGTAGCACTTTGTGTAATTATGCACTGAGGGTGAAACCAATGAAGCAGCAATGTGTGCATTTACACTGCGTTCAGGAGCCTGATGGCCCTGACTAGACTACTATAGTTCACCGATTCTATTGAACTGTAGTGTTTCACATCTAATTTAAACAGTTTTATTTTTCACTTTTAGTATAATTTTTTTTTTAAATGTACTTTAGTGCAATAAACACAAAAAACTCAAAACACAAAAAAACAAAGAGGAGCCTGTTTTGTTACAACACCGCTGTGTGTAATTCACCCTCATGGCCTGCAGGCGTCGCTGCGACATGAGATGCAAACCGCAGTTAAACTACACCAGAAGAAGACGTAGTTGCGGGAAAACTGAAGCGGATGGTTCCTGTGTGAATAACTTCAACCTGTAGGAAAACAAGGTAAATTCGGAAATATCATTATTTTTACAATTGGCAAGTGGCATGATCTACTCCTCCGTGTCAGATACGAGTCTTTTAACGTTTGTGCATCTCAATTTTAAAAGTGTCAAACTAGTGCTGTAAGTTACCGTCCCAAAACAAACCATAGCAGCTAGCAAGCCTCAGGTTTAGCTTTAACTAACTTCATCTTTAGCTACTGACGCTGCATATGAACATTAATCTGTGTTTTATAACGTTACAGTAAATTTAACGAGCCACTGAGTTTTTGACTAACTTCAGTGGGATATACTTTGCTTTAACACGTTTGCTGTTCGTAATGTCTCGTTGATTTACTATTATTTAAACATAACTTTAACGACAGATACTAAAAACACTCCCACTAGACTCATGCAATGATGATGTATGCTAGAAACATTCTAAATATATAGTTGACATTGAGCCTAGTGCACAAGAAAGCCCATCTGCATCTGGCCAAGTGGGATTTTGTGTTGTGTAACCCTTTTATGAGCATGTGTGTAGTAAGACCTCCTGAATACTGTACCTGCCTGACTAGCTCCCTTTTTACACATCTACCAGGATAACAACAGAAGCTATGTGTTCAGTGATCAAAGTACACACGGTTCATAACAGATCTGTCAAGGTTATACTGAGTTACTCACCATTCAGTCAACAATAGGACCTTTGAAAGACATCGTGTGGATACTGAGTAAGTCATTATGTAACCATAACAAAGAAATGTTAATTCATCATCAGTTTACTGTTCAGTATCCATTCAGTTGTGTAGACAGTGTGTGATGATGGAAAGTGTGTGAAATCTGTTTGACTTGTTTTCTTGATTTAAACAGCAAAGCAGTATATCACAATTCACAATTTTGTGCTTTATTTTCCAACACTATAATATCTTTCACATGATAATGGTTCAGATAATGCAAATTATTGAGCTTCAAAATCAAGTTTTTATAGATAGATGGATACTTTATTAATTATTATTAATTATTTCCCAAGGAAACAATGTACAAAAGAATGTGCAATTAACGTGGAAATCGTGCTGGTCATAGAAATATGTGCACAAATTGTTGGTATTTACAATAAAATAGAGTATTAGAAAAGTACAAAAAGGTGTAATGTGAAATAGAACTAATAATATTGAGCATATAGGGTGGGTGTGGCGCATGGGTCCTGGTGGGCTCGGATTATTGGCTTATTGCACGGTTGAGTTGAGTCACTGGAGTTACTTTACCTTGTTAACATAGTCAGGTTGTGTTTTTTATATGCTGAAAGACATATAATGTGCAAAATATGCAGTCAAATGCCACGGCGAAGCATTTCAGCCTTGAAGCTGCTGTGTGCCGATGACCGAAACCAACCCTGTCAACTTGCGGGATTGGGTTGTGTCATTATTCTTCTCAAGAATTGGTTTCCGGTTGTAACATGTATGGCTGAACCACAGCTAATTTGTTGGACCATTTAAATCAGCACCACAAAGCCACCACAAATTAAAGCCACTTGACTTCCTGTGAATTCCTGTATCTTTCCATATTGCAGGAAAACAAAATATCACAATGTCACAATGTTTTTTTTTCAAATATTGTGCAACCCTACACAGAGATTACTTTTTAGCGCTTTAATCAATGACTGGAGAGGGATTTCAATATTATAACTTTGGATGACAAACAACTGATTAATGTGTTCTATGTTTGCATATAAATGCTACATCTCCCATCACTGAATATCATTTTACTGGCTAAACAGCACTAAATGCCAAAGATACGAGTAACATTGCTCACTGTATACTGTTGTTGGTATAATACTGACACTTAGTCTTGCAAGCCGAGTTCCTTTACATCTTCTGTGTGTGCTCTGTTTTTTCTTAATTTGTAGCCTTTAAAAATCACCATGAAAACCCCAGAAGCCACAGATGTCAAAAAAGGGATATCAGTCCTTTGGGAGACTCTGCAATGTCCCATTTGGTGAGTGTCGTTCACAGCAAGATTTGTTAATAATAAAGAATCTGCTTCATCTGTCATATGTTTTTTTTATAGCACAATGAAAACTTTCATTTAGAAGAACTGTCACGCTCTAAACTGACTTTATGCGTTCTTTCACCTGAAGCTTGGATTTAATGACTGCGCCTGTATCTACCAAGTGTGACCATCAATTTTGCAAGTGAGAAACTGATGCATCCTCTTTACTGAGATGATTTGTAGCGTTTTGGTAAATAAACTCCAGTCTTATTTATTTATTTATACCATGCATTCATGAATAATATATTTGTTTTCTGTTCTACCAGATTTTGTATGATGAAACTTTTGGACAGCTCCAAACAAAACAGAGCCAGCTGTCCCGTGTGTAAAGCCAAGATAACCAAAAGGTTGGACAGAATCAGTAGGATGACAGTGTAGCATTTACTTGAGTCCCTGACAGCTAATTGTTATTAATACCTGCATCATTATACTTTCATGTGTGTGTCTACAGGAGCTTGCAGGAGAGTCCTGGATTTCAGAGACTTGTAGCAGGATTGCAGGATATGATACAAGCATATGAACATGACACTGGCACAAACTGTAAGACTACACCACAGACTAATTAGAATGACCTTATGGAAATGACTTGCATTGCATCACCTGACATTAATTTTTGATATTTTCAGACTTTACTGGAATGTCCAAGCCAGAAAACCACTCACGGTAAGAACCATTAACCTTCAACTTTATAAGTAATGCTTAATTTTTCTCTCTGTCTGTTCCATTATAGTATTCTGTATTTTCCTCCAGTGTCACAGATGCTGAACTTACCAAACATCCTCATAGTATATCATCTGGAGATACACTCGGCACTGGCCTTGACAATGTGGAAAGTGCAGACCATGATGACCTTCCACAGTCCCACTCCTCAACTATAGCAGGTAAAATCTGGCATTCCTAGATAGCTGTTGAAGTTGTGACCTCAAATCAAATGCTGTGTTTATTTATAATCTATTTTATGAAATAGCTCAGGTTTTTTTATGACACTTGCCACAAAAATTTAATCTGTATTACCTTACTATACAGAAATGTATGCATTTTTCTTTTTTTCTGACCATTTGATAAACAAAAATGTATTACCCTTGAGTAAAGTAAACCCCAATTAACAAAATGGGTTCCAAAAATATTTTATTCTTCAAGAATTCATCTGTATCCCTCAAAAATTGTAACATAAAAAAGTTGCACAAAATCCTTTCAAACAACAGAAATTTTATTTGGAGTGTGTTCATACCTTAATTTTTGAAATACTAATTTTTATAAACAAAAACAGAAATAAAATGTACATTGTGAACAATTTGAAAAAAGACAGTATGTATATCAAAATAAACTATTTACTGTGTAACTACAAGTTTCTGGAAGGAAACAGTGCACATGACACATTGTACGTAGAATATGTAAGTTTCACTCTTTCGGTTTCATATGCAAAAAGAATTTTTGCTCTTTCTTATTTGGTTGCAATTCTACAGGCATTTAAAAATAGATATGCAAATGGGCGGTTTTAAGGGGTTAACAAAGACAAAAAAAACTCTGCTCTTACTTAAGCCACCTGAGGCACTATTCCAGTAATGACTTTTTAGTATTAGATGACATAGGAACAAGTGTAACTCATTATTTATACCTATTTTAAAAGCGTGTTGTCTTCCTAAAGGTTCAGTATTTATCATTATTTGTCATTTTCTCATTTCCTTTTAGCCCAGAATGGATTTGCAAGACTCATGGGACTTGAAGATTCAGCTCCTTTGGCGACAGAAAACGAAGATAGCGGCCTTGGTGACGCTCCTCCAACCTCTGACAAAAAAATGTCCAGCCCTACGGATAATATGGACCCAGTGCAAACAGAAATATCGGATGTTGTGGCAAAAGCTACACCAACAGACAAAACTAGAAGCAAAAGGAAATCTGCAAACTCTGAGAACCTTAGTCCATTAGTAATTTCAGACGAGACCGAACCCCAACCTTTGAGAAAGTCCTCAAGGAAGAAGCGGAAAAAGGATTTGGTGCCTGACAAGATTCTTGAGCAGAAACAGAAGAAAAGTTTAGAGAAAGTCGCTGAGTGGCTCATGAAAGTCCCAACTGAAGGAAGTCTCGAGTTAGAGAAACCAGACGAAGATGCAAATGACTCCGACAGCTGTTCTTCCACTTCAACAATAGATATCAGGCAACACATTAACGACTTGATTCCTAAGAGAGAAGAGCGAGCTAGAGCCCTTGAAGAGCAGGTGTTTGGTGCCGTCTACAAACGAGAGCGAAGAGGAAACAGGACCGTCTCTCCTCCGCTTAACGTTTTTGTTGAGCCGCCAACACCTTCAGAAATACAGAACCATGAAGGTGTTTCCACAGTCAGGGAAGAAGACAATCTCACTCCTGCTGATTGTGAAAACAACACGGAGGGAGATAAACAAATGATAGAAGAAATAAATGACACCAGCAGTGACATTTTTAAAGTAGCAGAACAGATGGAGATCGGGGAGGAAAATAACACAGACACACATGTGGAAGATTTGAACAGCTTCCCAGAAAGTGACAAAAATAAAGGTGAAGATGAAGGTCTCTGTCCTGTGTCTGATATTGTACAGCAGCAACCACAAACAAAGACAAAGAAAAGGATGCATAACCCTCTGCAACAAGTTGACAATGATTTGCAAGAGCAAACTATGGCAAAATCAGAAGGTACCGAGCAGAAGAAAACTGGCAAGAGGAAAGGTAAAAAGACAGATAAAGGCAAGCCAGCTAGAGTGCCGAAGCCCCTTGTTCTAGTTGGAGTTCAAAATGGAGAAACCAGTCCGAAGACTACAACAAGAGCAGAAGAAGTACAAGTACAAATTGAGAATTACCCTAGCAGCGAAGACCAAGGAACCCCTGTCATGAGGAGCAACAGGAGAAGCAGAAGACTTCAGCTCTTTGCTGAGGAAGTCCAGGAGGGCCCCAAGAAAACAAACTTGAAAGCAAAGGTACCTAAAAAAACCCACAGCGCTGCAAAGAAATCTGAAAACCCTAAAGGTGAAACACTGGATGATAATACAGAACCTAAAAATGACAACATGGCCAACGCAGCTAAAAGAAATGGATGTGTTTTTGATAAGGACATAGGAGGAATTGAAAACTTGGAGTCTGATGTGAGAACATCTCTTCTTAAGCCAGCAGAAAATGTTAAAGAGTCCATTGCAGAAGTACCAAATGCTGAAGCCAGTGCTGCTGTTTGTGTGTCTGTGGTCCCAAGTTCTTCAAGTCCACCTGATGCAGCTGTGGTAGAGCCAACGTTTGAAAATGACAAGTCAACAAATAATGCAACAAATGATGTTCAGCCGGAAGCCTCAGTTTGCGAGACTAAATGTGCTGAAATGGAAAACGATGAGGACAAGAACGACAGTGAGCTGGACACAGAGCAGCTAATGAGGAGCTTCAAAGCTGCTAAAAGGAAATCATTCCATCTTGGTCGTCCAAATGTGAAAAGGAGCCGTCGTTCAGACAAAGAAGACACGTCTGTTACTGAGGCTGAGGAGGACCATCAAGATTGTTCTGGTGTTGCAAAGGCATCTGAAACCACCAACCAAGAGGCTTTAAGAGACACTGGAAAGTCATCTTGTAGTGATTTGATCCCCCCTTCTAATTCACCCATCCAGACAAGAAAAGCAGTAGCTGAGAAACCAGATCAAGTGGTGGTAGAAACCGCGAGCCCTGATAGCAGTTGTTCAGGTCGGGACAGTGTGTCTAGTAAACTCAGGAATAGTCTTAGCAGTGTCCTCAGTCCAAACAAAGTGACAAAATCTGAAATTGAAAGTCCTCATCTTTCTGTTGTCCCTCAAATAGTAGATTCAGGGCTTTGGTTTACAGCCGTTGAACATGAGAAGCCAAACGAAGCCTCAAAGTGCTCTCAAATCGAAAACAGTCAGTTTGATTGTACCGTGAGGGATGCTAGCAAAAGAAACGAGACAGGAGATATTTCATTGAGAAATTCAGCTGCTACTGTAAAATACTGTTCAGTCAACACAGCCGAACATATCCTGATTGCAGAGTCTTCATTAACCCCAGATGATCTGGTAACTCCATCTGTGGAAATAGTCCATAAAGCAAAGACAGACAGTCATGGCAGTGGGGAGGTCAGTGGCCATTCTTCAGTCACCACCAACCCGAGGAAGACGAGACGGGCTCAGAGGCTGGAGTCTTCATCCGGGTCCGATTGCAGCGGATCCAAAGAGGAATTACCAACTTTGGCTCAGATCTTTGGAACATCGGCTCGTCCCTCCTCTGTGAATCAGGACCAAAAAGAGTCCAGTGAAGCTGACAGATGTGAGGACGCATGTGTTACAGCTGATGCAGCAGAACCGTTGAGCCCCGACAGTGTTCACTCCAGCCAAGGGTCTGTGGACTTGTTCGGCACACCAGATGAATGTAAGTTGATTCTCTGAGGTTTTTTTTGGTTTTCATTTTTAGGTTTGTCACCAGTCTTAACAGTACGTGCTTGCTCTGTTGTTTCCTGCTGCAAGAATGTATGTATCTTTGGGTTTTAATACAATCGTAAAGATTGCGGACACAAAGCAATCAGATTTTTTCCTTTCTGCAGGTGATGTCCCAGTAAATGACACCAGTGTTTCCTTTGAATCATCACAATTCTCAAGCGAAGTACTTGTTACACAGGTAGATATAATGATATTTTTCCTTTGCTGTCCTGTATAGTTGTATAAATGCACCCTTTGTTTTAAAAGATGACACTCAATTCAGGTTCTCAACAACATTTGTGTGAGATTTCCATTAATTCCAACATTAGAGTCATTTTGCATGGTCAGCGTTACCTGTCTTCATTGTGCTCCCAGTGATGCACTGTCACTTTACGCCCCATAGAGGGCAGCCACCACATTTTCCCCAAAACCAGACTGTCAGCCTCTGGATGACAGACTACCTCGCTCAGTGAAAAATGTCCCCCTCAGCAGCTTTCTAAATTGCATTTCATTTACGTTAGAGGAAATGCCGCCTAGAAGATGATTCTTGTTTTCTACCTCATCCGTCTTCCAGCGCGCTCACTTTTATCTGTCGACTGTATTTGACTGGGGAGTTCAAGTTTCACGCCCTGGGGTTTAGAAAGGGCCCAGGATTACACACAGCTGAGAATACAGAGCTGTGGTATTATTTAGTTGTGTGTCTGTATACACAATCAATGCACCGGCACTGTAAACTCAAAGGAACAAATTAAAATAATGAAAGCATTAGTCTAGCGAAGCAAAACACACAGTTATAAACCAACAGACTCTGTTTTTTCCAAACCAGCCTCAGTTGAAAAAGCTGGTGTCACTTCTCTCTCATATAAATATTACACAACCATCTTCTCACTCACTTATTCTGCCATATGTTCTCCACAGTATCTGCTCTCTGGCACAAAAAGCACCCATTCCCTTCTAGTAATGAGTGTAGCTGTCGCTGACTGACAGTTGTTAATTGTTTTCATACATCAGTGAAAGACTCCAAATATGCAGCCAGTAGGTGGTCCTCTTTTTTGGGAATTGAATGTTGCTGCAGCTTTATTTTAATAAAGTCTATGACTCATTTGTAATTTTAAGCTGTTGTATTTTACCTTGTTTTCTGCTCTTTTAGCAAAAGATAGAAATGAAGAAGGAGCTGGTGAGGCTGGAGAAGCTGATGGCGCTGGTATCAGAGGTTCTTCAGGAGAAAGAGGGCAGTCCAACAAAAGAAGTCTCCTCAGAAACCCATCAGGGAAGCAAAACTACAGGTAAGCAGATGATGAATGTGTGGGGTTTTTTTTAGAGCTGGGATGATTTATTCGTTAAATGGTTATTTGTTTCCAACATTTCTTAAGTAAAAATGGCTAAAACTCACTGGTTCTAGACTCTCAACTGTAAATATTTGCTGATTTTTATTAGTCTCCTCTGATCTGATCTGAGCTTTGGAAAAACAAGCAAGCTGAACACATCACCTTGGGCAGTAGGAAATTGAGTTTTTTGTTTTTCTATTTTCTGACATTTAATTTACAAAATAATTAATTGAAAAAATAATCTGCAGATGATAAGTGGTATTAGTGGAATTAGTGCTATTGAGCATGAAAGTTTGCCCACTGTTTAAATTCAATATGAAGAGCAGATCAAAGCGAAGATACTCTTGTTTGTATCTCTGTCTTGTTTCACAGGAATGTATTATATCTCGGTATCCCCAAACCTAAGTGTTTATTTTAGCTTGAGTCGTGTTTTGGCTTTGTGCAAGTATTCAAAGCTGATTTTAATTTGATGGTAATTTCATGTCCTCAGGCCCAGATGCTCACGAATCCCATGTTTGTGACCAAGACGCAGGTCAAGGGTCAGACTGGTAAGTAAAGCAGGGAAGGGTGGATTATTTGAGGCTACTGCATAGAGATTTTTACTTCCTCCTGATATGATTGACCTGACCTAAAAGGCAAAAATACAACAAAAAATAGTTCGTTTTAAAAAAAAAAAAATTATTTGTTATATTATTGAATGTGTAATTCATTTCTATGAACTGCAACATTTATGAAGAGAAGAGTTGTTTCGCTATGAAAAATACTGAATAAGTGATAAATAACACTGGGGCAGTGGTGGACTAGTGGTTGGTGAAGTGAACTTGTAACCGGTGGGTCGCCGGTTTGAGCCTGCAGACTGGCAAGAGGTTGAGGTAGGGAGAGTGAGAGCGACCGCTTGTCCCAGTCACCACCACTGTGGGCCCTTGAGCAAGGCCCTTAACCCCTGACTGCTCACCGGCGCTGTACTGTGGCAGCCCACTGCTCCTAGTATGTATAGTTAAGGTTAACTTTGAATAGGATGGGTCAATGCAGAGAAGGAATTTCCCCAAGGGGACCAATAAAGGTAAAAAAAATAAAAATAAATATTTAGGATTAAAAAAATATTTTTTTTTATTTGAATAGCACATTTCATTAATGTAACTCAATGTGCTTTACTTGATATAAAAATAAAGGTGTAAACATGAGAAAATGGGTAACATAGACATAAATGTAAGAATATAAACATGAGTAAAATGCAGAATTTATATAATAATTAATAAAGCATAAACCAAATGTGCATCACAGTGCAGCAATAAAATAAAATAAAAACATCAACACAAAATATAAACTGCTACTGAGACACATAGCTGCAGATATAACAAACAGTACAGGAAACAAGTGCCACAAACATACACACACATATATATACACACGGTAATCAACAATAGGCCATGGGAGAATAGGAGAGTTCTGAATTCACTTTTAATTGTGGAAAAAATTTTGATGGATGTCAACACACAATATTTTTAGCAAGATAAAAGTACAAAAATAGCTCTTACAAAAGTTGTGCTTCTGCTTAATTTTAGCTTCATTGCTTAATTTTGAGGTAAAACTAAACCATCTCACTAAAAGCAATAGACGTCATGGAAAACCACAGCAAATCTCAAATAAATGCCATGTTAAGCTACATTTATGCAGTTACATCATTACTAGCGGTGCACAGTGCGGTTTAGTGTTATTTCACGTGGTCGCACCCCTCACAATTTTCGTAACCTGGCAGGTGTGGTGGATCTGCAGAATGGATGAGCTGCAGGCACAAATCTGTGAGCAGGTCTGTCTCTACAGGCATCTGCAATCCATCTCTGCAGGAGCATAGGGATTCCCAGATGGCACAGACCTCTAAGAGAGAAATTCTTGCAAAAAATTTGGAGAGAAAAAATATGTTCTCCAGAAAATTGTGGAAAAACTGCTATTGTGTTTGTTTTTAAATGGCACGCTTCTTGTACATTGCGTCTTCTATTGCTATGTCAGCGGTGGAGGCTGTATTTTTCTCAGCAGTAAGTCAAGCATGCCTAAAGAGCGAGTATAAAAGGTTATGGTGCTTTGCTGACGTCACAGTTCACAATGCGTCAAGCATACTGGCAGCCTGCGACAGGGCAACTCCTGTCTAATGTGAGGGCTGGCCAACATTTAGGTAACTTTAAACTTTTGCTGAGCAGCGACAACGGGGCCACAAGTGGTACTTACAGGATTCTGGTGCTTTAAATTCTGCTGGCCTCTAAGTTCGAGCGGTGAAGGATACTGGAACACAGTCACAAAATCATCGTCTGAATAGAAACCAGCAATTTTCCTGTCCACAGCAACAGGCAACTTAATGTTATGTGTGCTTTAGCTGAATAAAACTCACTATTTTGCATAATGTTAGTTTACTTTGAACCATTCAGCATTCTAACTTTAGGATATTGAAACACAGCACAAACAGCGATGAAAGAAAAATTTAATTCCCACACTAAACTGCCACTTCAACACACTATTTAGTAGATGCCAGTATTGGAAATTTTATTACAAGTAGAGTAAAGCAGATGCTGTCTCTTGTTGAAACAGGCTGACTTGAATTGTGATCAAAAACTAGCAACTTTTGCTTACGCAGCCAAGAAAGAGGTGCCATTCTCCATTACATTTCAGTGTGTCATCTAAACGTCTCTGAAACTGTTTGAGGTAAAATAGTTGCACAATGTTGCTTGAAGTCCCTGTTAGCAGGAAATGCAGGAAGTGATTAGAGGAGCTGATGATATCGCAGCTAAGCGTTTCTCAGGAATTGGACTGTTAGAAACCAGTTCTACATGGTAGCTGCATTCCTGCCGAGAGGACATTCTTGATGTTGGCAATCCTCTGCATTCAACGATCTGATTGCATGGTAATTAAAAGCGATAGAGAGCTTTGAAAGCAACTTTTTAGTCTTTCTTGTCTGATCAGTTTTGTATTTGTAGTAACTGTCAGTGAGTACAAAGTATATTTAAGTTTAAAGCAACAGTTTAACGTGTTGGGGAAAAAACTGCTGATTTGTCATTGATGATAAAGCTGTTTCATCTTGTGTCTCATCTTTGTAGTAAACTGAGGTAACCAGCTTCTGACTGTAGCTTCAAATTTATACCGACAGATATGAGAGTGTTATTGATCTTCTCATCAAGCTGTCTGCCAGCAAGTGAATAAGCATACAATAAGCTAAAATACACAAAAAAAGTAAGTGGACCACTGACTGTGCAAGGCATACACCAATCAGCCACAACATTATGACCTCTGACAGGTGAAGTGAATAACATTGATCATATTGGTACTATGTCGTGTTCTGCTGGAAAACCTTGGATTTTACCATCCGTGTTGATGAGACTTAGATAACAAAATAAACACTGTCCCCGAACAAGCACACTCCCTCATGCAAATGGAAATCCCAAATGTCAATGGCCTACCCCCGCAGGAAAATGCACCCCACCACATTGCAAAAAAAGATGTTGATTTGACCTCCAAACTTCCTAGACCCCATTCTGATCAAGCATCAATAGGATGCAGTGGAACAAGTTGGATTGACAGAGGCCCCACTGCACAAGCCAGAGTACCCAAAGGATCCACTGCCAACGTCCTGGTGCCAGACCCCATAGGACACCCTGAGAGGTCCTCTTGTCCATGCCCAATGGTTCAGAGCATTTTTGACCACATAAGGGGTACC
>OMNN01064437.1:0-12213 GCA_900302755.1 Chromis chromis
ACACCTACAGACAATTTAGAATCATCAGTTAACCTCAGCATGTTTTTGGACTGTGGGAGGAAGCTGGAGAACCTGGTGAGAACCCACGCTGCACAGGGAGAACATGCAAACTCCACACAGAAAGATCCCAGGTGTCCTAACAGGGACGCGAACCAGGGATCTTCTAGCTGTGAGGCGACAGTGCTAACCACTGAGCCACCGTGCAGCCCCGCTATCATAACAGTTCCCTGTAAATGTGTTACATGCCAGTCTGTAGGTTAGGATAAGGATAAAACAACAAATCCCACCAACAGACTAAAACCAACAACTTTCAAAACCGTCCTACTATCTCTGTGGCACTCAGCACAAGTCTACTGGTTCTCTCTTTAAAAACATATCCCAGATATAAAGCTGCATCTGAAAAAATGTGCAGTAACTTTTGTTGGGCAGCAGTGTCACTATAATGTCACTACAAGTAGCATCGTTACTAGTTTGACTATATTTTTCAGTAGTCTGATGGTAAATGTTCTTTTATGGATTAAACAGTTCAGAAGGCAGCATCTACACAAGTTACATTCTCCTGAGCATTTCTGGAGCAACAAGCACAGCAGAACTTTCTGCTGCCGTCTGAAATAAAACTCAGGATCTGCTCTAGGGCTGCACAATACACCTTTTTCAGCATGGACACTGATGTGCACAACAGTCACAGTGCAGGAAGTGTAACGTTAAGTAAAGCAAGTAACTCAAACACATCATGCTAGAATGTTTTTGCTGCTTGATACAAAAAAAACCTCACATGTTCCATAAATAAACAAATAAATAAACAATCTACAGAGAAGTCTATCTGATAGAAAACAATTTACTCTAATTAATGGGTTCTTGGATACACAGGTTTTTTTTTTTTTACAGACACAGATTTTGTTTCAGTTTACAATAAAATTCGGCAGGCACAGAAGAGAAACACTGTTGACAGTCAGCTGTTAAAAAAATCTTTTTTTATTTTCAATGCAGATGTACTCCCTGCAAAATCAATCCAATCATTGTAGAATGATTCCAAATTCCAAATAGGGGTATTATAGTCACCTGCTGAAAACTCCTATATTTTTTGTATTGTATTTATCTTATTGCAAATTTACAGAAAAGCAAATGAATACAATACCTTTTTTTTTTATGTCATTCATGCATCAGTCTGTAACGCCACTGAGATACACAGACATACATGTCTAACCAAAAAAAGCACTTCTGTATAACTGTGACACCACCAGTCCTCACTGTATCCTGCAAACAGCAGCTAGCAGCTAGTCAGCGGCTACAAGCTACCTATGTGTTTTTCACTGTCTTTCGGCAGCAAATTAAAGGAATAAAAATGAATGTTAATACATGAATAAACTAAGTGGTTCTGATGTAGTAAACTACTTGCCATGTTGATGTGACTTTGCTCACTGCACTTTCCAAGTACTTTGCCCCCACACTGGTCATTTCCTAGGACAACACCTGGCCACTGTAGCTTTCAGCAAATGCTGTGGAGGAAATTGCTCTTATTGGGGACCACAGGTGGTGCTTTAGTAGGTAATGTGCCAGTGGGATTGTGTATGTGGTAATGAGTCAAAACAAACTACTAAATCCTTTAAGCTTGAGCTCTTTGGGTTAATATAAACTTATTAGATCCACTGTGATCAATCAGCAGATGAAAACATGATTTCAAATTGCATGATATCAGCAGCGTACCTTTGCGATGTCCAGGTGCTGCTCGTGGCACTGGACAGCGTTGGTGAAGTCTCCCAGAGCTGTGTACACGGCGCCCATGTTGCCCAGCTGGCGAGCCTCGGAGAGCTGGCACTGAGTTTGTCGCGCCAGCAGCACACACTGTTTATGGCTGGCCAGTGCGTTGGGGTAGTCACCGATAGCTGTGTATACATGGCCCAGACTGCTGAGAGCGTCAGACGCTGCCTGAAAACACACACATACACCACGTGCATGGGTTAGTATCCAGAGACCTGAAAAAAGGTGCATAACTATCCACATACATCAAATGAAGACACAACCATGTAGACACACAGCCACAAACTGGTTGATACATCTGTACTAAAAAGACCTGATGAAGCTGTTATGGTGTACTAGAAATTACACTCATATACAACTAATGTGCAACAGCAAATATGTTTTGAGGGAAATGTAACCAGAAACATTTCCTTTTAACATGGCGATGAGATGTTCTCAATTTGAATATATGGCTGGCTGAGACAGACAGACAGCACAGATGTAAATGAGACAGACCTATAATAATCACATCTCAGTCACTGTAGACTTTAAGTAAGTTCTGTCAGGGCCTTAACATAACCAACATATTTCCTTCTTAATGATGCTCAAACTGATATTGTACTGCAAGATCAGATATGTTGGTGGGAAACCAACATGTTACAATGACTCGCCGAATATATTAACCAACAACATTTCTAGGGCTGTAGTCTGCAGGTCAGTTCGTCAGTTGGTTGGTCAAAGAAGTTATTGGTGTAGCTGCATTTTGTTCAAATGGATGGAAAAAACATATTTTTTCTCTACAATGTAACGGGAAATGTTACTTGTAATGGATAATGTCAGCTTAACCTGCTTTGTTTACATATGAACTAGTGTGTTATTGTACATGTTTGTGTTTTATTGTACATGTTTCTGTCGTTGTTTTATGTGGACCCCAGGAAGAATAGTTATTAACTAATGGGGATCCGTAATAAAGATAAAGATAAAGTTATCGGTCTCCTATATTGCTAATAATCAGTATCGATGTCGGCCCTGTAAGAAACATATCAGTCGACTCTTCATTAATCCGAGTGAAAGTTGCTCGGTATGTACACATGGCAAAATAATCTTTCACGTTTCCTCCATGAGACGCTCCAATCCATGTCAACATCCAAGACATCCACCACAATAGCAAACATTAATCGTGAAAGTGTGAAAGGTTCAGTGAATATTTTTACACATTGGACAGTGCATCTGAGTGCAGTGAATGTGTTTTAAATAAAGACCCCTGTATCTGGAAGGTCCAGTCACTGGTGAATCAGTACTCTGGATATAACTACACCATAAAGACTAAAGAACGCTCCAAGCAACTCTGTGAAAATGCCACAAAAAGCATAAATTGGGATGGACAAGAAAAGTTCCAAGTCACTAAATACCCCTTGGAGTCCAGTTGAATCCATCATTAAGAAATGGAAGGAATGTGGCACATGTTTAAATCTGCCTAGAGGAGGTTATCCTGAATAACTGAGTGAAAGTGCAAGAAAGAGACAAGTAAGGGAGGTCACCAAGACACCAATGACTCCTCATTTAGAGCAGAGGTGTCAAACATACGGCCCGCGGGCCAAAAGCGGGTCCAATCTGGTCCTCCTGATGACTTTGCAAAGTGTAAAAATTACAGAGAAGACATTAACTGCAAATTGTACATTTGCAAAACGGTAAATTTTAAATAATTTCTAGATTTTGACAAGTTGTTTGTATCATAAAGTAAAATACTAGATCTTTCAGTTCCAGATACCTGTGACTAAATTTTTGGCACTAAAACAAAAGGAAACATTTGGAGTTATCATTATTTATAGGTTATTATTATATGATTTTACTGATCCGGCCCACTTAATATCAAATTGGGTTGTATGTGGCCCCTGAACTAAAATGAGTTTGACGCCCCTGATTTAGAGGAACCATTGGTGTCTTGGTGGCCTCCCTCACTAGTCACCTTTAAGACACCTAAATGACTCCTCCTCCGAAGTTACAAGCTTCAGCGGTTGAGATGGGAGATACTGTGCTACAACAAGTGTTGACTGTTCTTCACCAGTCAAAACTTCATGGGAGAGTGGCAAAGAGAAAGCTAGTGTTGAAAAAGGCTCATATTAAATCTGGACTAGAGTTTAGCAGAGGGCGAGTGGGAGACTCTGAAGTCAACTGGAAGAAGCGTCTTTGGTCTGATGTGACCGAAATTCAGTTTGTTGGTCATCAGATTAGACACCAAACACTGCACACAAACATCTTATCCCCAATGTGAAGCATGGTGGTGGCAGCATCATGATGTGGGGATACGTCTCAGCAGCAGAAGCAGACCCTGGAAGGATTGTAAAGGTAGAGGGTAAAGTGAATGCAGCAAAGTATAGAGAAATCCTGGAGGACAGATAGAGAAGATTTGTTTTCCAGCAAGACAATGACCTCAATCTTACCGCCAAAGCTACACAGAAATGGTTCAAAGACATCAAGGTGAATGTTCTGGAGTGGGCGAGTCAGAGACCAGACCTCAATTCAACTGGGAATTCATGACTGGATTGGAAAAGGGCTGTTTACCCACGGTTTCAGTGCAACCTGACAGAGCTGGAGCCGTTCTGCATAGATGAATGGGCTAACATTGCAATGTCCAGATGTGTAATATTAATTGAGACGTATTCACACAGGTTCACTGCTGTAATTGCGGCCAAAGGTGCATCCACTAAATACTGACTTTAAGGAGGTGAATACTTAGGCAATCACTAAATTTACAGTTTGTATTTTTAATTTATTGACATTACTTTGTAGAGATCTGTTTTCACTTTGATGGGAAAGAGTCTTTTTTTGTAGATTCTTATCTAAAAAGCCAAATTATATTGACCTTGATTCAGGCCCCGTCCACACAGAGACGAACCTAGGCCTAAACGCACAAATAGTTCGTCAAACCGGTGTATCATCCACACGAAGCGTTTTGGGGTCTGAAAACGATAATTTAAGTGGAAAGATTTGAAACTGCGGCTTTGGCGGCTTCATTGTTACAGTCTATCCGCATCTTTTCTGAAACGCTTGTGTCATACTGTAGCTCCACCTCTCGATAAATGCGTATGCGCCAAACTCAGAAAATGACTACAACTATGGCGCCGTACAGAAGCTAGTCATCCTGTTATCGCTATTACAGCAAAATATACTTCTTCTGCATTATCACCATGTTCACCAAACAAATATGGAAAGCACAATACGCCACTTCATGTTCTATGTTTACATCGTAAACAGATTTCTGAGCATGCCTGAAGTCCTGCCGCCATTTTCCGTTATGCCGTCACAGCGCCACCAACAGGCCTGGCATGTGTTTTACATCGTTTTAAGGTGTATCAAGTGAATTCGACACATTTACTGAAACAGCTCCGTCTTTACGAAGAACATTTCTGAAACTATAAGCGTTTTGGCTTCGTGTGGATGGGGCCTAAATGTTGGAAAGCAATAAAAGGGTAAAACTTCCAAGGGGGGGTTTTAATACTTTTTATAGACACTGTAACTGCACCTAAATACAAACAGCAGATGTGGGTTTAAATCTGAACTTTGAAGGAAATGTTTAGTCAGTTTAAGTTTTGACTGTGACATGCTTGCTCCCAATAAGTTGAATCATTTGTGTTTACTTGCTAGCAGGAAAAATGAAGCAACAGAATAAATCAAACCCTGGAAGAACATCTTGCAAACACATCCATCAGACTCAAAGCGTAATGAATCCCAGCTTGAATATTTGAGAAGCATCTATTCACACTCCACACAGCCAACACACTGCTGCCTGGTAATTATTCACTTTCAACAAACCTGGAATTTACCTGCCACAGCTGCTGCTCAAAAACATCAATTTGACCTCTTAAGACTTTTTTCAGCTCACGGTCATCATCCTGGGCACTCAGGGCAGATTGCATTGCAAGGATTTTACGCTCCGTATGCAGACACATTCCTACGTGTCAGCTTAGATCCAGCTTCTAAATGCAGGACAGGCCGTAACCTGTACACAGCTCTGCTGACATCCCTCGCTGAGCAGTAACACAATCGCTCACACTCAACTGGCTTTGTTCCACACAGGAATCAATTATGAAATGCCTGTAAATCCCCGTTTTAAGCTTAAACCTGTTATCTCCACTAGTTGTTCTGGGTAGCTTTTTCCTTCTTTTTCCATCTACTTAGAAAGAATCACTTGTAAACACCAACATTATTTACAGGAGCTTCGCTTGGATAAATCCCAAAACTCAGAGGTTTACTAAGCAGAGGAACACAAACAAACCCCCCGACTGCTTTGTTAGTTCTTCAGTGTTTGATTCCTTTGGTAAAAGCCACCTGCAGGTACAGACACGCTGAGCCAACATTCAGGTTAAACATTTAAAAGATGCTGGTAACAATAGCAGAGGATTTACATGATAAATAAACGTTGTATTGTCTCGCTGTGCTTTTTACTCTGCATGTTAGTGTTGCAGGTCTTTGTACAGGCATGTGCAGTATGAAGTGCATGCAGTTTAAATACTTTGGTGGTGAGGATCTAAATGCCACAGTACACTATTGTGTATATATAAATATACAGAAATAATTTGTAGCACATGATACAATAGTATATTGCAAATATTTGAATATGTTGTCACATAAAGAATATTTAACACACTAAAAGGTTACAGATAGACACATGCAGTTAGTCACATTTTCTGTTACTATATTGATATTTGTATGCTTTTGTTGTTATCGTGTTATATATTTTGTCATTATTAGTTTGCTCTGTCACTTCCATTTTGTCATATTATTTTCTGGTTGTTATGGCTCCACATACTATAGATATTTTACCCTTTATATGTAGTTTGTTCCCATACTTGTCCCCTCTCTACTCCGTGTAAACACTGCCTGCAGTTCAGCTGAAAACTCCCAGAATTTTTGTCACATGACTGTTGGTTGCAGCTGAGTCACTAATGGCTTCACAGTTGCACCAAGGAACCCATCATTTTTTGTTTTTTACAGAATCTGGTCACTGCAAATGGTTTATCTTTGGAGCAATGTAGAATGACACCCATAAATAAGTGGATTTTAATTAAATATCATGATTTTAAACAGTTTTTGAGCCAATTTCATGTCACACGATTTGTTCAAGGACCCTCAGAAAGCTAAAAATTCGATATTTATTACTGTTTTACTGTTTCTTGCTCTGATAAATGGTGTAAGTTTGACTAATTTTCAAGAATAACATACCTTTCAAACCTGTCAGCGGGGCTTTAGGGTTCAGAGGGTTAAGCATCATGCAACACAGTGTTAGATCGTTATAAGCAAATATATTGTAAATGTGAATTATTATGCATTATTTGCAGGCAAAGATAACTTCTCCTCTGAAGACATATTTTGTATTATTGCATCTGACTCTATTGTCATTTCACTTCCACTAATGGGTTAATTAATAATCACTTAAATCTGCTCATAACTACATAAAAAGGTGTTAAAAAATACTCTTTGATTGATTATATATTGCTTATAAGTGCTAAATTAAGGGCTTTGTTTGGTTTAAATGACGATTTGAATTTGCAACACAATGTCAGACATGGTAAAAGTAATTGCTTCATTAAAAGTGCTTCTAAATTAAAAACAAATGGAGTAAATTGAAGGCATTTTAATACATGTGCATACAAGAAATGATCTGACAAATCTGCATTTATGTTCTGAGAAAACATGCCTATCTTTAAAATATATATTGGTCATATATTAAAACATATTTTTGCATGACAGACATTGATTTACAGTATGTTCTTAATATGTAAGGCTGTGTGTTGTGTTGCTGCGTGTAGCTGTGCCCCTGCCTTACATCCACACAACAGTGAACAGATTGTAAATTACACATCACCAACAGCCATTATCTCATTTTGCAGCAAACGCTTCCTGTGGTAAGGAATTTGGCCACAAATTTAAGGATTCTTATCCCATCAAAGTGCTTTATGGTAGCAAAAATTAAATAAAAACTCCAATTACAGGTCCTCTTTTAGTGGAAAAAAAACCTGGTCAGAATAACACTGTATATTTATATATTCACCAAGTGGTGTAAACATCATTCTTACACTAAAAAGAAACTGACCTTTTTTTTTTTATTTCCTCTCCACTGCTGCCATATGTTTATGGTCAGCTTCCCTACATTCCCACATTTAATGACAAGTGGGAAATTCCCACTCCGGCATCTCCTCAAAAAGAGCAGCAAATTTAAACACATCATCTACTTTAACAGCCCGCTATTTTCAGAGAAGGAATCTGGTCCTCTCTGTGGGCGATCCAGAAACTATCAAAGCCTCAGCATGCACGACAGATGCATGAGATGTTTGGGTGCCAAATGACTCTTGTTATTTTTGTTGTTTCGTGGTCGGTGCCAGCGCCGTGGAATGATAATAGAGGGTTGTTTGATGAGTTCTACGCCAACCAGTTTTGGGCTTTTGGCTGTGGCGCTCTATCAGAGTGCAGTGGGGTTTTGTACAAGACTAATTATTTGGCATCACGTTCGCATTCTGGCTATTTGGCTCATGGCTGCTGACAGACATGTTGGATGTGGTGGGAAACAAACTCATGACCCCCTCTTGATGTGGGACGATGTACAGATTCCTGCTGCACAGATATGAATGAACTTTCTATTGGTGGTTTGTCTTTAAAAACGAGCGGAGAGCACGAGGACAAATGGAGGACAGGGACCTTAACACATGGAGGTTCACATTCCTTTTCCGCCCCACAGCTTGGCTTGTTCGACACGAGATACGCCATCAAAAGCTACAGTAACCATAACCACACTTTTTCCTTCTCTTTCCTTTCTTTGGTGTCAAACTTCTAACAAATTTCACACTTCCTATAAACGTTTAAAGCTACTGCATTGTCATGTGTCATCCAGACGGTTCTTTACTTCATGGAAATCTCTGTGCGGTATATAAAAAAATCTGTAAAGTGAGTTCAAACCTGGTGAAAACAAGCCTTGGTGACTTTTTCAGCAGTAGCCAGTGTAGCAATGAATCTAATAGCTGGATAATAGCAAGTTTAATTTTCCCACATTTTTCTCAAATCAAACAGTTTTCCGGTTAGTTTTTATTATGTGTTAAATTGTGCAGGCTTTAAATACAAGCCCTCTGGTGAAAGTAAATCGGGTTAACTGTAATTACGACAAGAAGCTAAGAAGAGGAATTTTCTCATGGCTGCTAATTCATGAAGAGAGCTGCAGAAGTGTTGGAAACTAGCACCAAAATGGCTGCAAAACCATGACAAATTCAACATTACCATGAATACAGTCACTGCAGAAGGAAAAACTGTCACCTCGCAGCTAGAAAGTTCAAATCTGCTGGTCGTTCTGTGTTGGAGTTCTCTCTAGGTTCCTCCTACACTTTAAAAACATGCATGTTAGGTTTATTGGAGATTCTAAACTGGACTTAGTGAGTGTGGATAGTGGTCTGTCTTTCTGTTTTAGCCCTAAAATGGACTGGCACTCCATGTCAGCTGGGATAGGCTTTGGCAGAAAAACTGCAGTTCCTCATGTGTCCACTTGAGGCTGGCCCCAAAAGCGAGTCAGTCCCCATTGATCCCCATGTTAAAGTGTCCAACTTTACAGCAGAAATAAATATGTTTACAGCCTGGAACAAAAAACTGTTTTGGTCTCTATAGCTTATTTCAATGTTCATGATGACAGTGTTAGACATTATTTTTTATAAAGCTTACCCATTTAAATTCTATCAAAGCCTAAAGTTATGCCTAATTATCTGTTTTGAGTGACAGATGGGTTCTACAATAAGACAGTCCATGGTGCAGCTGGGTTTGCATGGTCCACCAGTTGGTTCCATTAATTTGCATGGTTGGAATTAGGCAGAGTCAATTTGCAACTGTGGAAAAATAAACATTTTAACTGTCTTTAATCAGGTCAAAACTGTATATAATGGCCATATTAAAAAAAATATCTGTATTTTTATAATTGGTAATTTGTTGTTTTGCAGTTTGACTGTAAAAATTTGACTATTTTTACTATATAAAAAAATCAACATAAATATTTACATAGATATTTTGTCATTATTTGAAAGAAAGAAATGGTAAATAATCTTCTAAACTGTTTGCAGACTTTTTCCGTTTTGTTAAAATCACTGATAATATCCAGTAAAATCCCATAAAAAAACACATTTATTTACATGTTGGTTGTAAAAACATAAAAACAAAAAAAAACTCAAGAAAAAAAAGGCCAAAACTGTAAATAACATCCACATCATTTATTTTTGTAATATGTTGTTATACATTGCGTGACTATAGAATTACAATGTATTACTGTATTTGAATCAGCTAAATATATTGTTTGGTAGATATTTTTGTTCAGTTTTTGCAGTTTTGGTTACAGTATTCCACCATTTTTTAGACTTTTTTTTACAGTGCAGAACAATTGCTGCATAAATAATGTTCACATTGACATCTAAGTTTTAAATCCAACTGGACAGCTAAATGATATTGCCTAAAGGAGCAAACAAATATCTTCAAGTGAGCCATTATTAAAGTCTGATGACACAAAGACAAGTCGTCTCTTACATCTGTACAATGACGTGAATTAACATCAAGTTTACAGCCAAGACAACAAAACCTACATTCGTGCGCAACAAACTCCCAGAGAGTTCATGTGTATTAAGTACCAGCAGTGCAGTTTGAGTTACTGGGAACTGATTCTCCATCTTCTACTGTACCATGACAAAGCTAAAGTTTTTTAACTGTAACACAAATGGAATCCGAACCACAAGCACAAATGAACAGCTTGACTCTGACTCTAATAGATAGTCTGTGGGTTTGGAAGCTGGGTTTGACCCGCGGAAAGTGCTGCGTATGTAGTTAACATCAGCATGTGAGAGGGCCGCCGTCCAACCCACCGGTTGTGTAACAGCAGCCTCGGAGCTGCGGCCGAGCTCAATTTGGAGGGAATGGAAGCGGTTTCCTCCCAAAGAACGAGGGTGGATCCCGTCAAGAACTTACAAATTGGATGTTCGCTTTATTTCAAAACTTGAAGAAGAAAAAAAACACGAGAACAGAAAAAAAAAAAACAAGCCATATTCCACCCAGGAGGAAAATGTTTTGCATCATCTAATAACGCAAGCCTGAAACCATAATGCTTGTCAGATGAATAAATGATGCTGCGGAATGTGAAAATCTGTTGTTTTCAGTGAAAATATACACGGGCCATGGAGACTAATCCCGCAAAGTTGTTGCCTCTCCAAACTTCCCCTGCCTGAGTGTTGAGTTACAACAAAAGCATGTTCCTGCTGCCAAGACGGCCATCAAGGTTTTCAGCTCAGAGTTTATCGACTGTCATTAGAGCCTCTCGTTCACAGTCCTATGAACTATCAGGGGCCTCGTTGTCTCCTAACTCGTGCTGTAATGTTCAAATGTCTCTGAAATTTTCAAGAAAGCAGTTGATTGTCACCCAGAAATGAAACTGCCAATTACACTGCGGAGGAAACATAATTAGTGCCTACTTTATATTCACTGGAAGTGTTTTTTTGAAGGTGGGAAGTGTACAGAAGCTGTAGGAAGTGGTTGGTGTTGGTGTATGAAGTGTAGGACTGTGACACTGAGGACTGAAGTTCTTTGGTTAAGATTAGCAAAAAATTTTAATTTCGGTAATTTTTTTGGCATCAAGAACAAACTGTCAACACAGTAAACCTGTTAGATGCCCTTTCAGCACATACACCAATCAGGCATAACATTATGACCACCTGCCTAATATTATATTGGTCCCCCTTATGTGGTCAAAAATGCTCTGAACCATTGGACAAGAGGACCTCTCAGGGTGTCCTATGAGGTCTGGCACCAGGACGTTGGCAGTGGATCCTTTAGGTACTCTGGGTTGTGCAGTGGAAAACCGCAGAGACAAGATCCTGTGGTCCCCAAACTGGACCCCCTCCGGCCCCTGGCTGCGCCTAGAAATTCTGTCCATAAAAATTATGAACAGAACCGGTGACAAAGGGCAGCCCTGCCGGAGTCCAACGTGCACTGGGAACAGGTCTGACCTACTGCTGGCAATACGAACCAAGCTCCTGCTCCGGTCGTACAGGGACCGGACTGCCCTTAGCAAAGGGCCCCGGACCCCATACTCCCGGAGCACCCCCCACAGCAGAGCTGCCAACTCTCACGCATTGGCCGTGAGAGTCACGCATTTGAGTGGCTTCACACGCTCTCACGCCACACCTCCGATTTCTCACGCCGAAGTTCGCCACGACACACCAAAATGGCGTGTCGTGGCGAACCCAACGGACCCGACTGCCGCACCAGGCGTGCCGCGCCCCCAGCCGACTACTTCTGTAGTAAAGTGTCCCAGGCGTGTGAGAGCATGAAGCCCCCCTCGTCCCTGTTCATGGTTTTGGTGTGGGCGTGGCTGTCCCGGTGGATCTGACAGCTCTGCTGGGCGTGTCGCAGGTACCAGCTGTCACAATCTGCCGGCTGACACGTCACACGCAG
>OMNN01064440.1:0-10459 GCA_900302755.1 Chromis chromis
GATGTCAGTACTACAAACACGAAAGAACCATGCCAACGACAGTACCTTGAAAAACTGTGCACAAGTTTAGGAGGGAGAATGGTTTGTGCTTTAACCCTTTAAGTCCTAGTGCGTCATCGGTGACACATTTGGGCAAGCACACTTTGGAATACCGTAATTATGTCACGGTTTGCGCCAATATAAACAGCCAATATAGTGTCATTACGGTCATTTAATTCGTAATTATGTCACGGTTTGCACAATCGGATAAAAATCGAACACATTCCTGGGGGGGGTACGAATGAAATTACCGTAATGACACTATGAAATTACCGTAATGACACTATATTGGCTGTGACGCGCAATGACGTTGTGCTTTACAGCCAATATAGTGTCATCACGGTAATTTAATTTGTACCCCCCAGGAAGCTTGCAAAGCAGCCCCTTTGTTCCCAGGGAAAACACTCACAGCGGCTCAGGTCTTAAAGGGTTAAAGTATGAGGATTGTAATATTGCATAGTGCACTGCTTCGTTGTTGTCCAAAAACTATACCACACACAGTACCTGCTGTACTGTGGGGGGTTTGGGGTGATGGTGAAGGTTAGGATTAGTTAGGAAAACTACAGTGCCCAGGTTGTTCAGAGAAATACTTAACTTTTGTAGAAACTTCTCAAAAAAAATGTTTTTTTTAGGCCTCTACATCTTCATTAAAAACCAAAAACATGCAGCCAAATAGCAAAATCCCAGTCCTTAAAGCATTCTCAATGTCAATCTTTGCAGGGGAATGCTGCCACGATCAAAACAGTAGAAGTAGAATTTGAGAATTCCTGATAATGGCATTACCAAGGGGCTGTACCAGGCAGTGTGGCCAAGAGCAACACACCCTGCTACCTGGAACCCTCCACCCCCTTGTACCTTCTTTTATCCTTAAGCAGCTATTCCTTCACTGAGTTCTACATTTTAGTTTTCTAGTCACTAAGTAACTTCCCCAACTGCACTTATACATACATAAGCTGCTTTACTGTGACATTTTTCAGTGGTTGAGAAGCTTTAGTGTATGTGCTGTTAGAAGACTGCCTGAAAAGAAACATTCCTCATTCTTTATTTTAAACACCATCAACAAGTAAGACAGGGAGAGAAGAAGAAAGCAAGTTGTTTTTAACTGTGTCCTCTCTATCTCCTCAGCAGTAATGTGCCAGTGCCAGACAGAAGAGGTAGAGCATGACAGAGAAGAACGAGCGGGGGTGGATTGGACATCACTCATCAACCACAGGTATTTCTATTAATATCCTCCAATGGTGTCGCTCTCAGCCGAGAGCAGTTGAACAGTGGAGACATGTCAGTCATTGTTTGGTCTGTCTTCCCGTGGGTTTCAGGGAATGCAGGGCACGAGGTGCACCTGGAGGCAAGACATGGATTTGTCTGACACTTTTTTTAGCTCAAGTCAAGTTTTTATCCAGGCTGAACTTTGTGTGTGTTCTGGCTCAGCTACACAGGCCTCAGACTTTACGGTAACTTCCATCGACCAAACCAATCTCAACCACGCATGCCCCTGAGATGCTGTCATAGCAACGATTAAGCACTTGCTAAACACCTATGAACTGTGTAACCCTGTTGTGTAATTGTTTGTTGTTAATATTTTGAAAAGCACTTTGAAGACAGATATAATACATTAAGAAACCACCTCTGATACACCCATGTAATTAGATTTATTGTTGGGCTGATAGACACTTGAACAGGTATGATGCAAATACATTGCAGTTGACTGGGCCGAGTGTCTCGACAGACAGAGTTTAGGCCTGTACAGAGTTATGGAGAAATAAAGATTGGATCTTTTTCCATTGGTTTTAAAACGGTTACTCCAGGAAATATAACCTTTTCCACGGGAAACCCCCTTTTAATGGAGTCTAATCTTGATTTAACCCTTGTAAAAATACATTTGAATATCATGCTGGTTTGGTCTTTTGCATATCTCCTATCAGCTTACATTAAATTTATCAGCTACAGTCCCTGAACGAGCTGTGACCCTGGTCTCTTTGTCACCTCATAAGAAGAGAAAGACCCCAAGATGATTCAAATTCCTTCTGTAGACACATTGTCGTGTCAGGCTGATGTCAGATAATGACAGACTGTACGCTGGTATGACAGCTCCTGCCTCAGGCTATGTACACGAGCCTCATCACTGAAATTGTTGGATGGATGATGGATGTTTCTTGAGCTAAATATCAACAACCTTTGCTAATTTGCATTCTTTGGCTGGTTTAGGTTTGTTGCAACTGTACAAACTCAGAGAACCTTTATAAAGCTTAAACAGTTTACTAACTAACATAGCTGTGAGAGGTTTACAGTATGCATTAGGATGAAGGGATTAACAAAGAATCATTTATATACTTCAACTTCTTTATGGCTAACATTTACACTGGTGTTTAGTGTAATGTTGAATCCTGAAAACCTGCATTATTAAGTATCAGGTTCGAGGAACTATTCGACTATAATCATGCTCAGTTGCTAGAGTATAATATTCACATTTTTACCTGGACCCTTTAATTTTGCAGTCTGTTTGGTGTCTCTACATGCCCAGCAAATTCTTGTCCATCAAAGAAGACCCACATATAGAAGTACCTCTCCACATATAGATAATAACTCTCCATGCAGCTTCTACTGCACAAAGGATGCATCTCTCCAGATAGTTGTTGTGGCATTTTTAAATTGAACAAATGCTAAAACTAGGAAAATAGGGTCTTTAATTAGTTCTAAATATAAATGTTTAACTTCGGCCAAAAAGCTCTATATGAAGGATAGAATTGGATAACATGTATAACTGTAATTCCATGTAAACTGCAGCACACATATGAGCTGTGAGTCCGTGTAACTGCAACCCAAGTTATTCTTTTGTGCTATGACTGGATCTGACACATGGGGACACTCTTTTATGCATGCGTATGAGGTGAACTTCAAGGTCATAACGGCGGGCATGAATCTGAGTTCAAGTCGGGGCCAAGCAGCCAAAATGGGGTGAATGCGAGGTGCTTGGCTATCGATTGATCAGTAACAGGAAGCTTCTGCCCAGGCAGCATAAGTTGTCCAGGCAGCATAAATTGTCCAGGCAGCATAAACAACGAGGGAGGAGACTTCTATGAAAAGGGAATGGTTAACTTTCTATAAGGTTATTATCACGCCCCGGACATGAGTAAATTCAAACTATGCGACTAGTGGAATGATTTGATTGGGGTTAAGAAAACTTTGGGTTGTGGTTTCACAGACAAAGAAGGGGTTCTTTGATAATATATAGGGCATCGTATTTCTTTGTTCGACAGTTAAAATCTCGAGATTTTGCTCATGTTTGTTCTTTGCAACCTCTGTACTGAATAAACATTAACTTGCATCTGACTCCTACAACATGCCTGAAGAACCTTTTTAAAACCTATTTACGGCACGAATTTGACGCAGCCTAGAAGAAGAAGAAGAAGAGTTGCGACCGCGCTGCCGGCAATTCATCTGGCCTTCAAGCCGGCAGATAAAGTCTCGACATAGTACGTGAAATTTGATTTTCTAAGTGAATGACCTTATTGACTTTTTACTTTAGGCTCTATGGCACAGTTTAAAGGTTTCCACCATAAAAGTCTATGTCTATATGTGGGAGGTGCGGGTTTAACACAAGTGAGTGTATCTCAAATGTTGGGTCCATTCCACACTTGCAGCATTTGTAAGTAGTCAAGTGCCTACTTGTGTGATGCAACTGATGAGTTCCCAAGTGCCCGCTACGAACAGAAGTGTGTGTTCACTGAGACACGCTTCATTAATGAGGACATCCCATACTATTTCTCTCAGTCCTTACTTCATCTCAGCTGTGCATCAAATCCACCTTAGAGGCTTTGCCATTCCTCAAAGCCATTGTCTTTTGTATTGGCTATTTCCAGTCAGTGCAGCAATCAGGGATGTTGCTGTCCTATTTTTACTTTCATTTTGTCTTACTATTGCCATTCCACTATTATGTATATATATATATTTCTAATATTGCATTGTTGTGAGTGACTCAAAATGCTTATGCGGCAAAGACACATCAGAGAATACTAAAAAAGACCATGGAGCCAAGGACAAACACTGAAAATATTTTTGAGATATTGGTGACCAAAGGCAAGCGCTGCAATTAGACAGTTACACTTAAACAGTAAATATTTTGTTTGAAATAAATGGACTTTGGATGTGTGATGCCAGTCGGACACCATCAGCAGCCTATACCAACACTGGATCGGATTGGTTTCAACTCTAAAGCACACACCCAACCAGAATCCATCTGTGGCTCCTAATCATATTGGTGTAAGAAGCCTATAGTGAGAATATTACACATGGATTATACTCTCTAGCCGATTTGCATACAGTCAGCTGTGGACACAACAGCTATGATTATACTACTTTTTGTCTCCTTGGAGGACCCTGTTCCATACAAGCGCAGTTGGCTGGCATCTACATATACCATACCATGCTCCTGTGTTGCAAATACATGGGCCAGACGTGGCCATCGAACAGGCCGGGGGGGTCTGGCACCGCGTAGTTCCTTGAGCACCTCCTCTTTTTGCTTTTTGCACTACAGCCCTTTTTAAATGTAAATTTTGGACAGCACATGAACATCTGTGGTGGGGCCATACGGACTCTCACAATCTCGGGCAGATGAAGACATTTAGGTTACCCATCCTTGGCGTACTTGCAGACACGGTAAATATAACACTAGCCCTATGGTAGTGCATAGAGCTGCGCTTTATGGTGTATTACAATAGCCTTAGAACCTTCGAAATAGAGATACATTGCCTTAATTTGCATGAACCTGGTCTTTATTTCCCCCCTTTGAACAGTGAAAATAGGCAACTGGCATGCTGAACCTGGACCGGTCTAGACACTTGGACTGGTTACAGCGCCTTTACCCCACTGTCTCCATAATCAGTTCCCTGTGTACATATAGTCCTGCATCTTCCCCTGTCTTTTGTCTGCTCCTCTGCCTTCTTCGGTTAAACCAGTCCAGTGACCTTTGATTAGAGTTTTTGTTACTTTCATCTTCAAGTCTGTGGTGACTGCATTTGGGTCCTTACCTGAACATCCCCCATGACACTAAGGCTATGTAAGGTCCTACTGAAGGGAAAGGTAACATTTACAAATTGATGTTGCAACTCGTCCCATAGGCAGTGAAATTCTAGCAAACAGGTTTTATACAATGTCAGTTCCAACCAACAAACTGGCAACAACAGTTAAATCATTGTGTATGACATCATGAAGGAATAATTTAGATTATGTAACAATGTAAGAACTGAGGAGGTGATATAAATAGCACAGTGCTCACCTGTGTCATGTGCCATTTAGCTGTTCTAACTATGTCCTACCCAGCAAGTGCAAAACACTGGTGTCCCCAGTTGCACTGCGCTCTTTGCTTATTACAGTATCAACCTAAAGGAAACAAAATTTTTTTCAAAAGTTATTTCAAAAAAAGCCATGAGTCCATGCCAAGTTTTGGGATGCTGTTTAGTGGCTGAGCATGCTCTGCAGCTCTCAAAAACAAACAGGAGTAAACAGAATATAGTCCCCATAGCTGGACTCAAATCAGCTAAATTCGTGTAAAGTTGATCATTTGCATGACAGTTACTATCTTTCAAAGCAAAACTTATTCTTAAAAAAATCCAAAGTCTTTCTTGTCAAAGTGCTGACTAAACAGTATGCCAAGAATGGCTGAACATATAACTACTAAAAATATTGAATTCATTTTTCAGTGAAGGTGAAAAGTGACTTTGATCTGGATCTATCAACCACAACACCCAGTAGGGACCAAGGCTGGAGTTCAAGCTGGACTATAATGTACCTGGTATGTAAGACAATCACAGTAGACTGTGATTAAAGACAAAGGAGGAACAAAGGAAAGTTAACAAGGTATATCTCACATATTTCCACAGTGTTTTTTTGATTGCATGGAAGCTATAACACAAGCAAGCATTAGCCTCGAAACACTGATAAATCAGTAGTAGTTCAGTGGCTTTAATGTTCTCGTAGTCTTGCATAGCCAGATCTATCTCCAGGAGAAGTTATCACCAGAGAATGGTCTGACTGCACCTTATTATTCAATTCAATTCAATTTTATTTATATAGCGCAAATTCACAACATATGTCATCCCACAGTGCTTAACATAGTAAGGTACAGACCTTATCAGTGTGGTATAGGGTGAAAACTATATTACTTATTTGTATTTCTTTCAACCAATCACAGTTCGCTTGGGCAGCTCTAAGCCCAGGATGCAGAGACACTGTCCCTGCAAAATAGTGCAGGGAGGGAATTGTTTAGGCATGCAGCGAAGCTCACACTGTCAGTAAAAGGCTAATTTACTGGGAAAAAAAACAAGCAGGGCTGTCTTATTACCATTTTCAGTATATACAGTAGGTTGCCCCTTAGAAATCGTTGTTTTCCAAAAGTTCAGGTATTTTTTGTGTGAAATTCACAGCGGAAATGAAGGCTAATGATCTTTAGGATGACGAAATTGCTGGTCTCCAGTCTATCCATCAATATAGGTTCAAAACATGGACACCTTTTAATACTGATGAGTGTATGTCTAATGCTGTAAGTCACAAAAATTGTGACTTATTTGTGTCATCCTCAGTGGGGAAAAAATAGCACTGCTTGATAAACCTAGCATGTGAGCTGAGAAGCTAAATGAAACAAAGGTAAATGAGTGGTAAGTTAAAAAGAGTTCTTTTATAGACTGACTGACCAAACCACAGCTAAAATAATGGCAAATGTCATACTCATAAACTCAAAACAAAACTCCAAAGATGGAGCCTTGTTTTCCTATTTTTTCCTAATAAGGAGGCAGTTGCTAGTTAATGAGTTAGCCATGACACCTTGATAAGCTAACAATAACTGTTTTTCACTCTTGATTCTTAGAGGTTTTTTGCACACCCAGCTAGTAAAAAATCACCTTTTGCTCATTGTTTGGATTGCGCTTCTCAAATGGGACTAATGCTAAATGACATTCTAATCCCATGGCGCTATGTGTTTACTTGTCTAGGACAGCTAAAGGAGTACATCTTTATAAGATAACTATGGTGAGCAGCTGTCTAGCTGTCAAGGCATTTTATTAATTCTATCACATTTCTTAAGCAGGACTTTGCTACACGTTTCAACTTAAAGTAGTATTATAGAAAAAGGAAAAAGTAGGACTTTGAGTTGTGTTGCTTTCTAAGCCTTTTACACTCGCTCAATTTGATGGCAAGTACTGGGAACACTGCTCAACAGCACCACCCACTGGCTAAACAAGCATGGCCATCATACTGTACAAGATCTATAACTACACTTTCTGAAACTTTGGCAAAAAAAAAAAAGTATCTCAGTAGCATTTCAAGAAGGTGTGTGATGTAAGAACTCTTGCTATACCAGTTGCTGAAGGTGTACTTAATAAAATATGATCTTCACCCAACAGTCTTTTCAGATGCACAAAGAGCAAAAGAACACAGGGAAAGTAGTACATGTGTTTGTGGTAGATGTGTGGGTGTGAGTCTGTAAAAAGACAAGTATGAAAAGAGAAGGGAAGAGTTAATGTATGTTGGGTATGGCGCAAATCACTACACAGCTATAGTTACAGTGTGCCTCGGGCTGTTATTTGGCTGAATCCATATTGTTAGAGCTGTCAGTCACGGAGGGAACATGCATGCCAAGAGGCAGAAGCCAGGCCTCCGAAATAAAGATGGATGTTTTCTTGGCGTCTGTCCCAACAGCGGCTTTAAGCTGGTGTATTCTCTCTCACCTGGAGACCAACAGGATTAGGTCAGTGCCAAACAGGCTTTATGTGATCTGTTTGGAAAATACAGAAAGATAAAGGTACACATCGATCTCCGTTTTTTTTTAATAAAGAGCTGGTTATCTGCTTATCAATGCTGTCCACTGCAATGTTAAAAAAAATAGCCTTTAAATGGGTATTGGATAAGATTATTCAAGTTGCACTGAACAAAATGTCAAATGCATGTGATATTATAAATGGACTGCACACCCAAAGGATTAACAAGAATAAAAACATGCACTCATGCATTGGAAGGTAATAATTAACAATAAGCCATTAGTATTTTTGACAAGAGCCAGTTTGAAATTGCTCTTACTGGCACCTCTTACATTTTAGAAACTCCACAAATGTTTTGACATGGATAAGCTCTACCCAAGAGCTTCGCGGAATATTCACTACACTTGGCCACGAAAGCACTACATCACAACTTGTTAATGCCTGTCTAATATTGACAATCACTCTCTCGCCCCTGTCTCGGTGTCTTTCTCTGCGTTTCTCCTCTGCTTGCAAAACATGAAAGGCACATGCTGCAGGTGCTGTTTGACAAGTGCAACTAGTCCGAGCTATTCGTCGCTCAATGTGTTTTTACAAGATCACAAATCTCCCCTAAGCTCTCCTGTTTGGGTTTGTGTGTGCATGTGTGTGTGTGGTTAAGTCACTGTGCAGCCATGGGTGTATGTGTGCATGACTCAGTGAAGATTGCTCACTGACTTTCAAAAAAAAAAACAAAAAAAAAAACCCGCATTGAGTTTGATCAGCAAATCAGCAGTTTCTGATCCAGGGGTCAGAGGGTTCAGGGGAAAGAGACATCACAACAAATCTGTGACACACAACTTGGCAAGTGTTTTAAAAATGATTTTTATTGTTTTTATGTTTGCTCTGATAAAAAAAAAGTCATGATAGGCACATTGAACCACAACTGTAAGGACATAAACATGACTAATGTGAAGTTGGGTGTGGAGTACCTGATGCAGAGAATTTCCAGAGGCACTCAGCAACCGGTAATATCTCTAATTACAAACTTTGTATTCCACTCATAAAGTTTTTTAGTGAAATGCATAAATGATGAGGCTGATTAAACCATTATCAAAAGGAAAACATAAACAGACCTTTAGTGCCATCTAGAACTACTTTAGATTAGCAGTGAATGTTCATGCTGGTGCTGCAGTGTGCACATTATATGCATCAGTACACTACATACATTGGCTTGACAGAAGGTTAGCCAGGAGACAATTGTCAACAGAGAGCCCCTCTTTGGCCATTTGTATTAGCGTTTGTTTTTTCAGCTGGACAGCTGCAGTGTAACTTAACCTCAATGCACCTGGAATCCTTCACCAATTCCAGGATCACCAGAGTGCAACCATTTAGTCCCTCAGGAGACCAGGCTCTTTTGGCATACACATACTGTGATGTCAGGCCAGAAGTTGGAACAAACATGTTAGACATGCAGGTCACTCAAAATTCAAATGATTGTGGGAGCAAATAAACCTTATCAGACAGTTTTGGCCCCCACATCAGCTGGAGTGGAATGTCCCTGCATTCAATGATCCATATCTCCTAAGGAAAGACACTTTTATAGAGCTGCTCTGATTTACATAACATCACATCTCTCTTTCCCTCTTAGATATCATTGACTGGACAACATCTGGGAACAGATCCAGTTGGAAACATTGTCATACAGAAGTTAACTGTTAATTCTCTATTGCCCCCATTTGTCAGGAAGTCTTCTAATTCTGTGTTTGAGCACTTAAATGATGACATATGAATATACAAATATAGCATAACGCTCTATTAAATGGTATGTTAGTTGTTAGCAGTTAGTAACAGCAAAGAGTTAGTACAAGTCCAGTAACTTGGTAGCTTCATTTACCAACAAATGCTAAAGACTGGGCTGGTTGTGGGACATTAGTGGCCCTTTTGTGTCAGGAGGGTAACACTCTACTTGGCGGTCAAAACTTGGTCAGTATCGGTGGATATACAACGGTTCATTGGTTAAGAATCTTGATTTAGGATTTAAAGAATTGACCTTTGTCAACTTTTTTTTTTTAATTTCTCAAAAAGGATGCTGAGTTTGAGCATTAATTGCTAGGAGGCCAGACTAAAGCTCTGTATTGGTGTCCATTTATGTAGCTCTGCTCATACAAAGAGTGAAGGATTATGGGAATTCAACCAACAGAGAGGATATGGAGAGATGCTAGCATGCAGTATTGCAACAAGCCAGACCTTGGTATGGACATTATGCGTAGGTCGAATCCTAATTAGTTGAAAGGTTGGTTCAAACCAGAAAGGGTAAGGGGTCCCTTTGGTATGATGACCAATGCCTATGTTTTTTGTTTGTTTGTTTGTTTTTATTTTTTATTATTTTTATTTTAACCTTTATTTTACCAGGAATATTCCCATTGAGATAAAAAAAAAAATCTCTTTTCCAAGGGAGTCCTGGCCAAGAAGGCAGCATAAAAACAAAACATAAAAGTTTCACATTTCAAAACAAAAAGTCACATTTAAAATAAAATACAAGACACAAAACACAATAAAACAGATCACAAAGCATCAACTGAACCGTCAGCAAGTCAGTTCTCAGCAACCAGACATGTACACACTGTGGTCAAATAGTCCTTAATCCTTCCTTTGAATTCAATCATTGTGATTTGGGATTCCAGTTTAAG
>OMNN01064464.1:0-10586 GCA_900302755.1 Chromis chromis
AACGGAACTGCACTAAAACTATGCAAGGACCTAAAAAGATTTTGCCTGGATGTGAAACAACATTTTCTGGAAACTCAGAGATGTCAGCATTAAAGACAATCGAACAAAAAACAACAACTAAACTTTATATCAGAGAAGGGTAGGGGGTATAGAGGAACAACCTTTCCCATAGATGAAATGTACTGTTTTATAAAATGTATAATAGCATTGTCTGTAATTAGTATTGTATTGTTTTATATTGTTTGTACAATGTTTTGTAATTATCTGTCTCGGGGACTGCAGATGGAAATTAGCTTGAAGAGCTACAGTCTGGTACAAAGCATCTTTTGTTGATTAATGCTCCTGTACATGTCCCTTTCAAATAAACTAAATAAACTAAACTAAACTACTGTGAACATGGAGTTTCGTTGTTATCTGGAGCATCATAAACTTTGCTTGGTACACTCCTTTGGTTTTGCTCCTAGTTGCTGTAGCCTACTACACCTCCATCACTATAGTTGTTTGCAAACCAATCACTGCTGGTTAACACATCTCTACCGGTGTGACAGCATGGGAATCTCATCACAGACACCAGAATTTAAACAGCAAAGTAATGCAAAATACAGAGATATTTATCTGGAGCTGATAGGATTAATCAGACGCTCATTTATATGTAAAAGTCTCCTACTCCAACTTAAAAATAATATTTGAAGTCTAAACAAATTTGGTTAATAAGATTTACTCTTAAGTGTGAGTACGTATTGAATGTTAACTGATGTTAACACGCAACTTAATCAATCATCTTAAGTTCTAAATGTCTCTGTAAAGGAGTTTTGCCTGAGGAAAATCTTTCCGTTGAGTCAAGATTTGAACTTGAGCACTGAAACACAGTTTTGATGTTGCGCAGGCTCGTGAACAAGGCACTCAAGTTGCCTTTTGGATTTTACTGTTATCTCAAGAGCTGATCATTTCAGACAAATAAAGATCAGTGCAGTGAGAAAAAAAAAGAGCATTTTAAGAACCAAAAACGGGATCACGCTGAGAAAAGAGGAAGGCTATCTCTGGAGAGTCTAATTTAAGAAGTGTGAGGAAATGATCAACACGTTACATTGATGTTGAATTGGGCTCAGTCACAGGCTGGACAAACAAGATATTCATTGTTATTTAAATTTGCAAATAGACTAAAATGACAATTAAGATTAACCAAAAATATTTAGAGGCTCAATGACTCTTCTTTCACCAGCAGTACGGGACTGATTAGTAGTTGGTAAATGTCATTATTAGTAAAGAAAATGTGGTTCTGTGTAGCAGCTGGATAGCTCAGTGACTAACACCCCAGACCTTGGCATGGGAGATAGGTAGGCAGCATTAAGGACCTTGCCTAAAGGTCCTCACTGGATAACTGCACCCTGACCTGGATTTGAACCACCTAAGTATGTCGCTTTGGATAAAAGTGTCTGCTAAATGAAATTGTAGAATTGTATGTGAACCTCCATAACTGTATTCTGAGACACAAAGTGTAACATATGCTATCAGGTGTTTTTGCATGTCAGCGGCCTATTGGTTGTACTTACAAATCAAATTGTACAGATGCTGACCTCACCTGTGTTTTTTTTTAATGTCGGTGAAGATCTGCACGTGGTCAGCTCCAATCATCTTGCGATATCTCAGTAAGTCCCCAGCGCAGGCGTTCAGGAGGCCTTCATCCGCCACGTGAGAAAAGACAAAACCCTCGGCCCTGATGAAATCCAGACCTGTAACCATACAGTTACATTACAAAGTTATAGCTGACTAACCGGTATACCTGCTAACACATAAGTAGCCGTTCCTCCCTGAAGACCAAACACACATCAGCTGTTTTCACTGATAAACACAACTTATCTTAAAAAGGGTGTTCCAAACATTGAAATCAGCTGCTGTAGTGTTTGGTAAGAAATTAATTTAAGCTTTGGTCATAATAGCACGACTCAAAACCTCTCTTCTCATCTGCATGAGAAACTTTGGATGCAGATATTGCTTTATATGCAAATCAACATGAATTTAATTTATGATTGACTGAACCTGAAGCCAGAGCTACAGCCAGTGCCTGCTGGTTAGCTGAAGACAGTATTTGCACTCCAAGTGGCAGGAATGGACAGACTCTTCTCACAGCAGTGCAGACTGCCGTCATACAGGCACACACCTCGGGACCCACGCTGAACGAGTAGGGGATATCATGCATGTTTTCAATGATCACGCCATCCTGAAAGAGGGGTTCACAAGTAATGGTTATTGGCTTGTCTAGAAAGACTTTAGATAAGTAAGGAATTCAAATAATGTGTAATAACTTACAACCCCTGCATCGCGGTAGATTTCTGCCTCCCGACTTGCGTCTTCAGTGATTTGGGACATGTTCAAACAACCCAGGGGGGTACCTGAGGTGGATGAGCGGTTACATATAGAGTACATGTAGTAATAGTTTGTACTCGGCACACCTTCAAAACACTCTATAGGAGTATTTATATTTAATTCCTCTTAACACCTCTACTCCACTACAGTTCAGAGAAAAATATTGTATTGTTTACTTGAAAATGCTAGTTAGACATAATGTTTTCACACAAAGCATGGTCAGGTTGTTTAAATATGATGCATTGTTAGACATAAAACAACCCAACAGTAGAGTAGATAAGTAGGAGTAGATAGAGTAAATAATGTGATCAAGTTATACATACACTGTACAACAGAAGTGATTACACCTCTGTGCAATATCCCTTTAATGTTAAGTGATTCTAAATTGCATCATCTCTCAACAACTACATCATCCCATAAGCTGAAAAGTATTTCCTCAAATGAGCAATCAACACTTCAGAAAAACTACACTGATAAACAGACTCAAAAGCAGCAACTCAACACAACAAAAGTAAATCCACCTGCGATCCCCGAAACACAAGTTAGAAATCCTGTGATCCTTAAAGCAAACTGAGTACACCTGTGATTTCCAGTAAGCCTGATTGCATAAACATGGTAATAAAATAGCCTGTGAACACCAGAAGTTTCTTTGCTTTGGACCTAAGGACTGTGTCTATCCGTGGACTGTGTCTATCTGTGGCGTCACGTGGAAAAGAAGACCAGAGGAATTAAAAAAATCTGATTGTGAGACATTCCAAACATAGAAATGGATACAGGAAGATCAGTAACCAACTAAAAATCTGTGGAAACACATCAGGAGGTATAGATCGAGCCACAGTACTTCTAATCAGAGCAGCAGTGGTCATCCTCTTAAAACGATGCCAAAGACAGTGAGCTGCTTTGACAAGTTAGTTCTGACTAACAGAGAGGCCTCAGGGGTTATCAATGAAAACCAGAGTTTCTGTGACAGCTAAGACAGTATAATATCAACTTTTATGTACAGTGTCCAAGATCAACAAACCCTTGCTCGCCCTTTTGGCAGAAAATAATTTAATTTGCATGACTCAGATGGGGTCCAGTTTGGTGTAGACCTGGCCAGGACCACCACAGTGATCGCATAGTCCTGACAGTGAAGCACGGAGGTGGCAGTGTGATGATATGGGGCTGCATGAGTGCATTAGTGTTGGGGACATTTATAAATGACACCATGAATGCTTGTGCATGTATAAAACCACTGTCTGATAAGATGACTCCAAGTCTGCAGAAACTTGGCAGAAGAGGAAAATCCCAGCATGGTAATAATCCAAAACATACTGCCAAAGTCACACAAGAGTTTCTAAAGAAGTGAAAACTGTGGCCTGGACAAGTATGTCACCTGACTTGATTTCAACAGAACACCTTTTGGGCATTTTAAAGAGAAAAGCCTCCCAACAAAGAACAGCTGAACATCTCTCCAGTCCTTCATATTCTGTATCCTATATGCTAAGAAGGACTGAGTCTGTCATTAAAAATAAAGCTATACATAAAGTGTTTTGACATAAGAGTAAATATTCTGCTGTTTACTTGAGAAGTAATCAGATTATTGTAAGGTCGTACACTTTGGAGTGATTTTGCACAGGGTTGTACTCACTTCTGTTGTTTATTGGATAGTCTGCTGATGTTTGTCCACCTTTACACCAGTAACATTTGCCCTGCAGGCCTGTATTTGACCAATATAGGAAGAGAACAGTGAAATCACACATTACCTGGTAACGCTTTAACGTGAATCATTCCGATAACGACAGATTTCAGACGCCCAAAAAGATCCACAAACTTCATTGTGGTGTTTTAGTGAAGCAGAGAGCAGGGAACAAGTTGCTCTTTTACTCTCTCTGAGCATGGGGATCACGTGACTGGCCAAAGGTCTATATTTTTAAGCAAACAAAATATTAAATAACAAACCAAAGACTGTCTGAACCGGCCACAGTTGTATTCTAAAACAATATCTCTCAGCTTGTGATAAAAAACGGATTTAACAGTGCACCAGAAAGAGTTTCGCGGTTCCTGATTGAGGGATAGAAGCAGGTTTGGCAACCCGGGAGTGAAATGGGCGCCCAGGCAGCAGCATCCGCGGGCTAGCTCGGTGCTTTTAGTTGCTTAAAAAACACCCGCGCCCACTATGACAGCGAGTGACAGGCATGCGTGGGGTTCCTAGAGTCGGAATACTCATCTTCCTCACGATATTTCGGCCGTGGTTCGTTTTATTCCGGGCTTTTCCCCGCAGCTCCGCGGCTTTGTTTACATCTGACACACAGGCCACGCGGTGCCCGGTCTCTTCCCGGTCGGAAGCCCCGCCCCCGCAGCTGTCACCGCCGCGGCCACGCCCCCTGTCTGCCGGCTAAACTTCATTTTCCTATTTTCCTACTCTTTCGCGCTATTTCGACGAACTACAGTGAACATACGCGGTCCGTGTGTCCTGTGCGTGTTAAAACAGTCGGTGAACGGAGTTTGAATTGGCGCATAAAGAGGGGGTAAAGTCGGAGGTTTAGCGCCAAGTTAAAGCTACTCCTCCCTGACGTTGATGCTTCCACTCATCTGTTCTGTTGAAGGCGCCAGCTCAGAGGAACTAGCCCGGCCTCGACATACACAGCTCCGACTCCCCAGCTCACCGCCAGTCCAGCTCGAACACATATTTATTCCCTAGAAGCTGGATAAGAAGTGAACTTAAAGAGCAGCATCTTGAGGTGAGTTGTCGAAACTTAGTTGTTGTTCGGCGAGTTTGAACTTTTTGTAAGCTCCTAGCTAAGCCGACTGAAATGCTAGCTAAAGTGCAACAAGCTAACTCAGGTAAAGTGTGGATGGTTAGATGTCGCCTGTGTGTTCATGTGTTTATCGATGTTAAACGATGAATTGAGAAATCAGGCGTCATTGCTGGGGTCGTTCGGCCATTATGTGGCAAGCCAGCTGTCCAAAGTTACCGGATTGAAATAACGAGGTTCCTCTCATAAATACGCAACGCAACGACGTGTATCTGATTAAACAGTATCTGATGTGTGTCCCTGCGTGATTTCATGACTTTCCCTGAATGATGAGGTACTTTTATGCGACTTTTAACATCGCGTACTGAGCCCATTTCCCCGCGCCAGGCTGAGCTGGGCTTTGTCAGGAGGAGGGAGTTGAGAGTGGGGGTTGGGGAGTGTATGAATGTGTTATTTTTAAGTCCACACATATAACATTTTCTCATTCGTAGGTTTGCTCGGAAAAGCGACATCCAACCCCCTCGAGAAGTATAATGCGAGGAACACGGTGAGTTTTTCCCACAGTGTTCGTGTCTCTGGCCAAACGTCAATCAGAAAGAGTGTGACGGCAGAAAGGAAAGTTGGGTTGATGGAGCTTTAGCCATCCGGCTAGTTAGCCTGTTGGTGTGGGACAATGACTTAGAGTACAATATCACGATCATCCAAGGTTGTTAGCGTTGTTGTGTGTTGACACCGTAGACTTACAGCTCTGTGTTGTTTGCAGGGAAGAGACAGAACCCCAGTCTGTCGCTCCCGATGCGCCCAAGGAAAACACAGCACGACCCAGAAAGAGGAAGGCAGATGTTGCCATTGTAAGTAGCCCAAAAGGCTTAAAGACAGCTCTAAAAGCATGAATAAGCCAAGCAGCAGTGTGTTTTTGCTTAATTATATTCAAGTATTGCAGATAGATGCAGCTGGTATTGCACTGCATTTACATTTTTTTTTTATATTGGTGCTCACAAAGAAAAACACCCCCCAAAGACTGGATTCAGTTTTCACAGAGTCTTAATGTGCTGTAGAAGTGGAAATCAATCTGATGGAACCAACTCTGTGTAAGTGGGTTCGCATAGAGGATAACATTTTTCATCTTCGATCCCCCCCCAGCATTTACAAGATCCGGACGAGGAGGTAGCAGAGATGACGAAGAAGAAGCAGCGCGACTGTGAGGTGGGTTTTAACATCTCACTGCACCGCTGTCAAAACATGTGCCTCTTCCAGTTAATAGATCCATTGTTTACACTGAGTCTCACCACTCGATCTGTATTCTATGAAATGCAACAATGCTGATATATAAGTTGTAATCATCTCATCCTACTGGACTGTCGGCCTCAGCGTAACAGGTTTCTTTACTGACAGTTTTCCTTCTCATATTTGTGCTCTCTCTCTCCTTTTTTTCTGTGAAGGCGGGGTGGAGTCCTGATGCTGGTTCCACAAGTCCACACAGGTGGATCCCCACACCTGATCAGGAAGAGTACCGACCAGTTTCCCTCATGAACGCGGGCTTCCCTCACTACAACTTCAAGAACATATTTGTAACCCCCGTGCATTGTGCTCCGCTCCCTGCACTGTGGTGAGTGCTGTCGTTGTGTGGTGCATTCATATCCTGTGCTTGCTCTTTATCAAAGCACAGAATGATTAGTGACAATTTAAAGGCTAAGCCTGAATAAACAGTTCACTGCTGATGAGGAATTTTGGGGTGATATGTTAGAGACATAGTGGGTCCTGAGGCTGGACCAGTTGAGAACCACTGGTCTAACGGTCGCGACCCAAATTTTTGAAGTTTGCTGTTCCTGTTAACAAATTATGGTCTATTTGGGTGTAGTCTCGACGCATTTTGATACAGTTTCGGAAAACTTTGGCTCATTTTTTTTGCTCATTTTGCTATATTTGGACACTTTGTCAAAATGGGCCAAAATATGCCCAAAACTTGGCAAGATTCTGAGCACATTTTGGTTTATTTTTGGCACGTTTCAGCATAAATTTCTCCAAAAAGCTGGCAGAGCCACATCTAGAGGTTAATAGTGGGCAACTACTGGTGTCACCACCACTAAATATCCTGCTATTGAAAGCAAACTGTGTCATAAGAAACACATCCTTTAAAATAAAAGACCACTACATGCTTCTGTGACCCTCTAAAAATGGCTTCGCAACCCACTTTTGGGTCCCGACCCACCACTTGAGAATCACTGTCTTAGAGGAATGGTACAGATGATGTCATTATAAAAATAACAACGCTGTCTAAACTCTGGATACAAACGAAGAATAGCAGCGGGCGGACCAACATCCTGAAAGACATGTTATTATGAATTCTTCTTATAGAAGACTGTGCGGACTTGAATGTAGATAATTACTGTTACTGTATGTTAATTACGTGAGCTCTGTCTCTGGCGCCGTGTTAGCTCTCCGTTTAATCACTTAATTGAGTCATTAGGCAGCAGTTGCTTGTGCAGAAATGATCCAAGTTTTCTCCTCCATATATGAGACACTTCTTTGATGAATAATGTACATTTTTTTCACACTTCGTATGTTAATAAATTTGATAACTAAGTTAGCTTGATGTACAGCCTCGTGCATGTCATGCTGCCAGTCTTGCTAAGGCTATCATTACCCAGATGTGTGAGGTTAGTTGAGGTTGTGCATGTGAAAGTACTAATTTACTAATGTCTGGCAGTACACTGTCAGAGTTAATGTGTTTATTCATAAATGTTGCAACTTAAGAGGAGGCAATTCTCAAGTTCCCTCTTTGGCAGTTTTAATTTCAGAAACTACCACTACTGTGTATCTGTGCAGCAAACAACCATCTGGAATCATGTTAATGTCCTCTTTCTCCAGAGTACATAAGCTGCATATCATTTGGTGACTTTGTGCTTGTTGATAGGTCTGTAGTGGCCAATACTGAAGATACAAATCACCACTTCAGGTCAGAACTGTGTGAATAAAATCAGAACAAAAACAGGATGCAGAGATTTGTAAGATTATCCTTGAGGTGAAATAACACGCAACTAAACCTGTGGGGAGAATTCTGAATCTGATCGTGGATTGTGATTTTATCCCCAAGGTTCCCATGATGATCTTTTGCTCACGTGATCTGGACAAAAGATCGCCATATAATCTTTTGGCAGATCACCCAAAACTAGTATTATTTACACATTTTCCATATCATACTGTTGCAAAAGAGGGCTCTTTTAAAGCCGGACTAATAAGGCCTTCACAAGGACACTTAGCTTACCGGCTTCCTGGAGGGAACCATGCAGTCCCAAACCAGATCTACACACTAACTATGTGGACTAGACATTTCTGTCATTATATTGTACGACCCAGCTCCCTTCACATGTCAAAACTGTATTTCAGTTTCTGTCCACACGTTATTAATAAGTAAAAAAACACCCAATCTAAAGGTATTCTCGGCTAACGTCTCAGTTCTGTGTCATGAATCTTGATGATTTTTCCACTCAATGAAATGCAGCCTGCATATGTGACTGCACATGAGACCAATAAAGACAGGGAGCACGACGGGTGGAAAAAAGAAAGATGGTAGAGGTTACAACAGTAATGAACACTAATGTGTTTGTGAGAGATTTTAACAGCCCCTTCACTGACTCAGAAAACATTTCCCTACCTCCCGCCCTACACACTCTGCAGCTCTGTGACTTGTAATTAACGTAGTGCCTAAATCACAGGCTTGAATCCTCAATCACCTTTACAGTTTCTTCAAATGGTCTAACGGACACAGAAAGGGAGACCTTCCCGTGGTCACTCGCCGACTTGGCCAGTTGCCACGGCCGGTAAGTCCACTATAAAACACTCATACACAGGCAGAGGAAGTGCGTGCCCACACACAGTCAAGTATCCTTGTGCACACACAGCCTAAGGCCTTCAGACTGAAAGTAATTGGTGTGTGCATATGAGAGGGAGGGAGAGAGAGGCAGAGAGAGAGAGTAGGAGTTAGAGGGGGCTGCTGGACAGGCTACGTTTGTTTAATGTCCCCTGGCATGGCCGGAGGGACAGGCAGAGAGGAGTGGAAAGGCAACGGTACAGGAAAGAAAAGCAAAGCAGGGCAAGGGTGAGATGGAGGCAGGAAGAGAGGAGAGGAGAGAGGGATGAGGCTAGATGCTGAGTAAACAGAGGAGGGAGACTTTTCCCTCCATTCGTTGTTTGTTCAGCTACAGGAGCTCCACGACTCACTTCCTTTCTGCCTCACCTTAACGTCGTGCCGCGTACACACACACACACTGGCAGCCATTCACCTATGCACACACCGAACAGCATTTGCTTTTCATCGTACAAATATCTGTCATAACAGGTTGTTAACATTAAAGCTACAGTATAAGACCACATTCTTCTCATGAGGCGACAGGATGGATGGCAACGGCTCCTTTTGTGTGACTGTCTGTGTGTGTGTGCAGCTGAGTGTTGTAGTCCCATTAGGTGGATGGATCTCTAGACGAATGGCTATTATCCTAATTAGCACTAATTATGTCTGCTTCCAATTAACCGCACAACTGGCGGTGACTTCTCTCGCTGTCTTTCTGTCTCACACATTCTCTCTTTCTGTCTTCCTCTCAGCCAGAGAAACACACCTGATTCTCAAACGCTGTCTCTCCCAGCTGTTCAGCTACATAGATTGGCTGAACAGAGAGCTGATCAGATCTTCACACTTGAAAAAAGACATAATTTTCTAATTCTGGTTCATGTGACTGTTTGAACCTGGAATAAAGAGAGCGACTCCAGGCCTGTGCTTTATATTCTGCTTTTACAACACTCACTTCACTTGAATTTATTTGCAGACAGGACTGAGAGACTATGTGCTACATCATTTAATTGCTGCCTGTATACACAGCAGGCGTTAAAGCTGCAGTGGACAGAAACCTGAAAAGGGCAACATAAAAAAACGGCCCTCGTCATGCAGCACTTCCCTCTCTCCTCTCTGTCCAAAGCCCCTCCCATTAGACGAATGTGCACTTCGAAAGCGCAGAAGCGGTCGTGCTTAATGTCAATATTCACCTGTGGCTTCAAATGGAATTGAGCTCCTCTCTCCAAAGTCAAAGTCCTGTGTCTATGCCATTATGCCTCCACATCCTGTGCTCTCAGTGTACTAAGTAGCCCTTTATACTCTCTGACATGATTTGGGAGAAAACAACAGACTTTCTAAAGCCTGAGACTGAGCCAATTTCCTCTCAGAACACTTAAATGACACTATGCTGAAAGTTTTTTGCACAATGACGCCAAAAAATACTGTCAAACCCCGGTTTAAAAGTGCGAAACTGCAGAACTGACTGTTTGAAGTGGCTTGTATGTTCAACCTCATCAACACTGATCAGCCACAACATTATGACCACTGACAGGTGAAGTGAATAACATTGATCATATTGGTACTATGTGGTGTTCTGCTGGAAAACCTTGGATTTTAACATCCGTGTTGATGAGACTTAGACACCCAAA
>OMNN01064468.1:0-11568 GCA_900302755.1 Chromis chromis
AAATCTAAATGTTAAATCTAAATCTAAATCTTAAATCTAAATCTTAAATCTAAATCTAAATATTAAATCTAAATCTATATATTAAATCTAAATGTTAAATCTAAATCTAAATACTAAATCTAAATGTTAAATCTAAATGTTAAATCTAAATGTTAAATCTAAATCTAAATATTAAATCTAAATGTTAAATCTAAATCTAAATATTAAATCTAAATGTTAAATCTAAATATTAAATCTAAATGTTAAATCTAAATCTTAAATCTAAATCTAAATTCTAAATCTAAATCTAAATCTAAATGTGTCGCCAAGTGTAAAGCTAAATATTTAGAAAATATGCAAATAGGCCACGCCTCTCAGCGCGCACAGACCCGCCCACACCTCTAATCGCCGTGCTGAGGATACGGAAGTGAAGTGCGGGGAAGGACCAGAACATGGCCGGTTCTCTCCAATTAGGAGAGACTGAACGGGCGGTTATGGCAGGTGTGCCTGCTGCACTCCAAGGTGCACTTCCGCCGGTACCGTCTTACCGTTAACGGTGTGGACGGTACCGGCAAAGAGCCATGAAGAACATCATGGAAGCTGCTGAAAAGGCTTCACGTTGGCTCTGGTTGAGGAGGGGGACTGCGTGGGGTAGTGCGCTACCTGGACACAAGTCGGGGCCTGATCACCCCTGCGACGGTGTCTGATGTAAGACCCCAAACACCCCGTGACCCCGGTTACATCACTGAGGATATGTCCAGGTTGCACCACAAGGTGTATCTTAGTACATGAAACAAAAGCTGAAGTCAGTCTTCTACCTTTTTGTCTCATTGTCCTGTTATTGATCTTGAATTTAAATGCCTCAAGTTACAAAAACCTCTAATTCCATTCTGCTGTTAACACGCTTTTAGAGGGCAAACGACTTCGGCAGCATAATCCAAGATTTAAGTACAGTTAAAGTACCGTTTCCTGGCCGGAGTCTGCAGCTTCTACTTGAAGGGCATTTAGCTATTTTCATAATCCTACAAGGAGGCTGCTTTAGAGTGTTCTCAATATTCTCATTGTAAGAGAGAGACCCAAGTGCCTCTATAACCTGTGCATTGCATAACAAAGTCTTCATGACTTACTTGAAGTCCTTGAAATATTCTCAATACACCGATATATTCCTGAGTTAAATTCTTACAACTCGTCATTGTCTTTCGATAACACGAGACAAGATGGATGTTCAACAAAATTAAGATCAAATCAAGTCAGCTGACTTTACACTCACTTAGCAAAATGACTTTGACAGCCTGTTTCACCCTGCGCGAAAACATCCAGGGAACACGGGGGCAAATTAGGGGATGAAAAAGAAATAATGAAAGATAGTTTTCTGACAAACGCCAAGATGAATACATTTTCAACAGATAGCGGCAAATTCTAGACTGTCTGCAAGTCCACAAAATGCATGGAAATTAATACCTTTGCAGCCTCCAAAAGTAAATCTTACAGCCTTCAAGTGAGACTCAAATTATCATGTCAACAGCCAGGTCACGGTTTTGTATGAAATTGCATCGAACGGCTCCGAAAATGACGGTCTTTCTGATATCAAGTGCAGTTCATCTTACAGGAAAATGAGACTCCATCTCTGGGCCGGAGGTGCTGACAGCAGGACACAACAGGCTGCTCATTCCAATCAGTTTATTTTGGCTCCACGTCCAAGAAAACTGCTTTCAGAATGACATATTTTGAGTTCTAAACCGCATTAGTGCTCAATTGGGTTCAGAAAGAAGCTGCAGTAGCTCCAGGCTGTTTGTCGGTATGACCTCATGCATTACTGTTTAGTTTTCACTGCGGGAATCAGACTATGTCATTGCTGTCATGTTGAAGATTCCCAGTGCTGCAGTAATTTAATACTTCAACCAGTACACTTAAGAAACAACAAACTGCACCTTTTTGCCTCATTAAAATCAGATATTCCAGCATTTATATGAATATTTCACACACAAAACACAAGCTTACAAGGCCTGAAGCTTATTTATAGACTCCATTTTGCTATATTAAGTACATAAAACCAGCAGCTGGATACTTAAAACTGCACTTAAAATAATAATGCGGCCCTTTGTGTGACGTACAATCAATAATAATGCCATAGTTTAATAGTTTTACTGTAGAGCTGGTTGGGAATCTGCCTCTTGAGCCACTACATGCAAACTACACTCCCCGGCCACTTTATTAGGTACACCTTGCTAGTAAAAGTTTGGACCCCCTTTTGCCTTCAGAACTGCCTTAATTCTTCATGGCATACTTTCAATAAGGTGTTGGAAACATTCCTCAGAGATTTTGGTCCATATCGACATGATAGCATCACACAGTTGCTGCAGATTTGTCGGCTGCACATCCATGATGCCAATCTCCTGTTCCACCACATCCCAAAGGTTCTATTGGATTGAGATCCGGTGACTGTGAAGGCCATTGGAGTACAGTGAACTCATTGTCATGTTCAAGAAACCAGTTTGAGATGATCTGAGCTTTGTGACATGGAGCATTATCATGCTGGAAGTAGCATCAGAAGATGGTCCACTGTGGTCATAAAGGGATGGACATGGTCAGCAACAATACTCAGGTAGGCTGTGGCGATTAAACCATGCTCAGTTGGTACTAAGGGGCCCAAAGTGTGCCAAGAAAATATCCCCCCCACCATTACACCACCAGCAGCAGCAGCCTGAACCATTGATACATTCTCTGTAAACCCTAGAGATGGTTGTGGTGAAAATCCCAGTAGATCAGCAGTTTCTGAAAAACTCAGACCAGCCCGTCTGGCACCAACAACCATGCCACGTTCAAAGTCACTTCAATCCCCTTTCTTCCCCATTCTGATGCTCGGTTTAAACTTCAGAAAGTTGTCTTGACCATTTCTACATGCCTAAATGCATTGAGTTGCGGCCATGTGATTGGCTGATTAGCTATTTGTGTTACAATACCCAATAAAGTGGCCGGTGAGTGTATATCAATAATACATTATCTTTAAACCTGGCATTAATGACCCAATCACATATCTTTTGTTAAAACCTCTGATCAGCTCTCTTGTGTTGTTGTTAAAAAAAAAAAAAAGTATTGCAGAAGGTGTTTGCCACATTCACGTAAATTTGAAGTTAACTAATTGTTGGCCCCTTGCAGTCTGGATTTCATAGTTGCCCTTGAAATACGATAATTTGGGGTTCTTTGTACAATTATTTGGCTTTCAAATTCTGGCAATGCTGTGAACAATAGAGTCTACATCCACATTAAGGTGTTTTTGATTTAAAAACTGTTTTAAAACTAAGACTATCTCGTACTTTTTCCAGAGATGCCTGCCAAAATGTTTGTATGCTTTGAACTTTTTTGTTTGTCCTTGTCATGAGGGCTATAATAATTAAGTGTTCACGGCTGCAAAGTATTTGGGTGTATTTACACACAAGTACTTTATATGAGAACAGTTTTGAATACCTCCACTTGTGGTGAGTATTTCTTTGATTTTGCTTCACTTCAACTTCAATTCCGTCCACCTGTACACAATAAATACTCTGGAGATTGAAGCACTTCTAAAACATGTTGCATTCTTATACACTGAACAAACACTGAATAATCTTGGACAGCTCTAACAAGTTTCCACAGGAGGAATCTGAAGGATAAAATCATCCAGATCTTGATGAGTACTTTCCATTGCGGCAGCGGCACCGTGCGACCCTCTCGACTCCAATTACATGCAGATCCTCTTTCTGAGAATCACACCTTGCACCTAAGACGTTGCGTTTGATGGTCATTGGCTATGCAAGTGGTGTTTGTCCCCAGAGAGACGCCACCATCTTTGTTAATTATCCCTCATCTTCGTTTTAAATTCAACACCTCCTCAAGTGGAGATGAAGAGCAGGGCAAGTCTGCACCTTGAAAGAGGTAATTATTCCTCCCATTGTTCAAGTTTCAACTGAAGTCGACTCAGGCAGGAAAAAAACAGTGGATTAAAGACTGACTCCGGTTGTTTGTTTTAACTGTATTGGATTTGTACTCTGTAAAGACTCTTAAACACTATGGGATGGAGATTAGTGTCTCTTCAGTTGTTTATTTCATGGCAGAAGATTAAAAATCAGCTTCAAGTTGCTGCCATCTAACATCACGAGGCACCAGTTGGTCTACCTATGTTAATATTAAATAAATCTATCTTACAGTAGGGTGACCAAACGTCCTGTTTTCCCAGGACATGTCCTGTTATCACGTCCAGTCCTGGCCGTCTGTCTTGTTTTTTATGATGCAAATGTCCTGATTTTGATTGTTTTTCAATCGTGAGTGTCCCAGGCGGGTGCCACCGGGTGCTGCCGATTGTCGCCGATTGTCGCCGTGCACCTCAGAGGGCATAGTACGTGGACCTATGAACTCCGATGTCACGCTTTACTCGGCCCCTGTCGACCGATCGAATATCCAGACAACACAAATTGCTATTCCAACCAGCCCTAAGTCATTGCCGGGCCGAGTGTCCTGGTTTTCGCCAATCAAAATATGGTCACCCTACCTTACAGATCAAGTACTTCATCTAATTTAAATGATTGTACTTCACTGAGATGTGAGTTCATAGCTTTTCTAGATGTGCTGTGTGCTAAATGCTAATATCTGCATGCTAACAAGCTCACAATGAGACCACTGATGTTTGATACGTAAAACATTCACTATGTTCACCAACCTGTCTGGTGTTGGTGTCTGTGAAGGTTCTCAGTCATCCAGGTCATGGTTATCCTCGTAGTTTCAATCGTAGCATCTAGGGCTGTACCCGCCTAATCGAATATTCGAATAGTCGTTCGCTGCGGTGGTATTCGAATAGTAAATTAGCCATTCGACTATTCGCTCGCATAGTCATAGTTGTTGAGATCAAAACCACAAATGTTTCTGTCACAGTGGCCAAAGTCACCAGGATTCTTTATCAGGAGATCAATCTCAAGATTCATTTCACCCACTAGCTGATTTACTAGAAATATGTCAGTCTGAACCTGAGTCAGAGATCATACCAACAAAAAACCCAAACCACCATCCCTGTTAACAAGCTACTACTTTGGTTAATACCACAGTCACACAATGACAATGCTAACATGCTGATATCAAGCAGGTATAATGTTAACCATGTTCACTGTCTTAGCTTAGCATGTAAGTATGCTAACATTTGCTCATTAGCGCCAAAAAAAGGACAGTTGAGCTTGATGGGATTGTCATTAGCTGTTTTTAAAAAATAAATAAATAAATAAAAAAAATAATAAAAAAAAAATATATATATATAAACGGTACTAAACCATTTAAAATGTTGACTTGATGATGCTGTTAAATGTCCAAGGATCACCACAGTTTACCTTTGGGTGAATTTGAATTACCTTTACCCTCACCCTGACTGGTTGAGTTAGATGTCTGCCCTTTCTGAGCCTGGTTCTGCTGAAGTTTCTTACATTTAAAAGGGAGTTCTTGTCTTTCCACCATCACCAAAGAGCTTTCTCAATGGAAATTATTTTGATTTGTTGGGTTTTCTCTTTAACAATAAAAGGTGGGTAATGTATTTACTTTGCAAAGTGCTCTAAGATGCTTATGCTGCTACATAAAAACTGAACTAAACTGAATGTTTTGCTCCATGTCCAGTATTTCCCTTCAAGCCACAAATGTTCCAATATTACAGTGACAAGTGTCATTTTCTTTTTCTTTTTTTTACACAGAAACACCGTCCCTCACATTAGTCCTCTATTAAACCTCAAATATAACAACTGCTCTTTCTGGCCTAAGCCTAATACAGTACGTCCACACATTCCTTATAATTGCCTATTGAAAATGTGAGGAAAATATGGTGGATAATTAATTGATAAGTGAAAAGTATTTCTGCATTATTGCGCGTATGAAAATGCCCCTCAGAACTGCCCGGGGCTCCTATTCTGATTATTCTTTTATATTCGGTTTCCATCATTTCTCTTTCCCGACCCCCAACAACCAACCATTATTACAGCACGATTAGGCTATGTATTTTTCTTTTAATGGTTGTTTTAATTTCTGCAGCAACCGCAGTTCATTTACTTGACATATGACCATTCAGTCGTCATTCCAGTTCAGTGTTTTAATTTACTGTGCCGCGTTTCCCACTTAATCATAGTGGTACAGCAACGAGAGATGACTGCATGCAACAAGAATTAACTGTTCTAATGCACCATTAACATGATATATTCCTTTGATATTGATAAAAGATAATCATTTTTGTGATTCCTGTGGCTTTTAGGGAATAGTTTGACGCTTTGTGGAACTTTGCTAATTAGCTTTATTGCAGAAAGTCACCTGAAAAGAAACTAGCTTACTAAAAATATTAGCTTAGCTAGTTTAAACAACTGTAATTATTTACAGTGTTAAAGTTGTTAAAGGTGTTAGTAGGCAGATTTTGTTGACTCAGACGGAGCCTGACGAGCTGTTTAGTTCTGTTTATAGTCTTTATGCTAAGCTAGGCTAAGCTAACAATACCCTGGTTGTAGATGCATGTGTGATAGTGGCATCAACCTTCTGATGAAACTCGCAGATTTAAAATGGATAAAATGTCAAACATAATATGAAATATTACTTACAAAGTGTTAAAGGTGCAGATTTTGTTAGTTTGGACAGAGCCAAACTAGCTGTTCAGTTGTCTTTGCAGTCTTTATGCTAAGCTAAGCTAACAATACTTTGGTTGTAGAAACATGTATGATAGTGGCATCAACCCTCGTAAGAAAATCGCTGATTTAAAGTGGATAAAATGTCAAATATAATATGAAATATTATTTAGAGTGCTAAAGGTGCTTGTAGGCACATTTTGTTCACTCGGATAGAACCAGAATAGTTGTTTAGCTCTGTTTGCAGTCTTTATGCTAAGCTAAGCTAACATTACCCTGGTTGTGGGTGCATATTCTTATTAAATGTATTTATTTATGCTATGCTAAGCTAACAATACAGTGGCGGCGCTTGACAAATTTCTCAGGGGGGGCAACTGTTTTGATGATGACTAAGGTGACCTGTCATATGGGAAAATGAATAGGTAGCAAGACAATTGCCTGGTCAACTTACATAGCAATACCAAATGTAATGGCTACAGGGAAAAGTTACATCCAGGAGTGTTTAACCAATAAAATTATCTTGGCTTTGAACATGGACGGATACGCTTGCTTTACCATTAATTACAAGGGGACTACATATAAGTCTAAATCATTAAAAGTATTTATTTACAGTTCTTTAAAGTCGTTCTTTTAATTACAAATAGTTTACATAAATCCAAATAAAGGGGTAGTGCATTCAAATTGCTCAAAATTGCCCAAACAATACTCTATTTGCAGAAACAAACAGTATATGTACAGATTGCACTTAAAGATAGTTAAGCTGCACAAAATCTTTAAAATGTTGTTACCGATATGGCAAATGAAAGTGCACGCATTCAACAGGGAACTATAAATACAAATATCTGGCTAATTGTATAGATTTGCAAAAATGAACATATTGCCTGAAAGCAGCATTTGAATGAAAAGATAACTATTAAAAACCAACATCATCAATTAATAGATTGTGCGTGTGTGTGACAGAGAGAGACAGACACTAAGAATGACAGTGTCACTACATTACTTGTATTGAAATTTTGCTCGTCTCTCTTTCAGAGCAGCAAAGTGATCAATAACCACTCTCATTGACATCATGCATGTTCACAGCCTGCTAGCCAGGTTTTCCGTTCATACCAGCTCCGCGAAAATCCCCGGTTATATGATTTCCCCCCTTTGGCCGACACTTGTTTTCTGTTTAAATTTGGTCTGGGAGGTCCTAATTGTCTCGTTGCCCATTTATATTCGTTACTACGACGACTGAAAGGGACTTCTTTCAATGAAAGGATGGAGTTGCTCCGTACACCCACCGCCATGCTGACATGACTAACCCATGGCTCAACTACGCTGGCTATGCTCACGTTACGTATGACGAAAGCACGTTAGGGCGAGCCCTCCCGTAACCCATAAGGAATGCATTGTAACGACTTAAATTAGAAAAAAACAGTGAGAGTCTATGAGAGCAGTCTGGACGATTTTCAACCTGACCGAGGTCGCCCAAAAAGGGCGGTACTTCATGGAGCACTGCTCTTCACTGATTGGACAATGACATGGAGAGCAGCTCAAAATGTCTAGAACGGTCACAGCCCTGTAACACTGTGGAAGAATATGATAGAAAAAAATCCCTCCTTTTTCCCCTTTGGTGGGGCGTCGCCTGATCGCCCTTATGAACAAACCGCCCATGCTCTGATTGTAGGTGCTTACATGATAGTGGCATCAACCTTTTGACCTAATTTGCAGATTGAAAGTGGATAAAATGTCAAACTGGCCGTCTAAAACTCAGTAAAACACATCTTTTTGTTGGAAATTATCTTCAAGCATAAGCTAAAACTCATGGCACAACATTGCCTCCTGATTCAAACATTCAGATTAGTCCAAAGAGTCCTTTATAAATTGTCTCATGTCCCCTGTTATTTTTTATAAGCAGAAAGTATTCAATAAAGCAGTTTATACATTTATTCAGCTCAACAGAAAACCTGAGATTTTTAGAATGTCAAGTATTTTACTGCCTCATTGTTAGTTCTGACACTATAATTTGATTTTTCAAGTATTTCTATTCATTATTTCTATTTGATAATATAAAATGTAATGTTATTTTAACGTAAAATAGTTCCGAAAACATTTTGAGTGTTATATACATAGAAAAAAAAGGACAAAAGCTACTTTATCTTCTTCTATCAAGCATCAGACTTTTCCTTCTACTGATTTTAATATATTTTTCCCCGACAGCTTGAACTGGACCTCTACCTTTTCTAGTGTACCTCCTTTTTTATAAACCGTGAATTAAATACGCAGTCCTCAAATGTCTTTCAACACATGCAAAAGTCATCATAAAAGGCAAATGTCACCTGAATGTGTCGTCGCTCTGAGCACAAATAAACCCTGCAAATGCCTCTGAGCACTTTGTCGCAGACAGAAAGATCAGCGAATAGTCCTGCGAACCCTTTATTGGGAACTTACAGAGTTAATTTGTTGAAGTTTAACAAAAGACAGAAACCTTTTGACTGACATGTATTGCAGAGAGAGGCTCGTGGAGTTACCTTGAGCTTCTCCCCTTTCCATTTGGCGAGTGAAGAAACTCAGATTTCACCGTGAAAAGATTTTTTTTCCCAGTTCCTTTGAGTTTTTCAAAAAGGGTTCTCGTGTTCTCAAACTGTGCCTTTGAACCGAATCTGATTCTGTGGGTAAATTTTGCATTTGGTACGCACAAATGTTTTCAGTCAAAGCGAGCTCGTCGCAGGTTGGCTGCTCAATGAACCGCAGTGTTTGAAACATGATGGTTTTATTATGAAAATGTCCTTTCATCTCTTTTAAGAGAAGTAATTTTACTAATGAGCCTCTGGCTGAATTATAATTGACAACCACCAAAGACCAGGTGTTTTACCGCATTTGAATTTCAAAATATGCGCTGGGTACATGTTTGCTTAAAGCACGTATTCAAATGCTGAGTGTATCGAGATGAAGGACCAGCTCTGGCACCAGCTGCCTGGCACCACGGAGCCCCTGATTACTGTATCGGAGGGTGACATGTCATCTTGAAACACTGCGCCGTGGGTTAGCGTGTTTTTGAGGCCAACAGCTTCAGTAAAAATCCCAGCTGGATCATGACTTTACTCGGTGATGGAGAGCGAGACGAGAGAGGGCTGCAAAAGAAGCAATCCGAGGCAAGGGCATCTGCAAGGCCAATAAATAATGGGGTGTGTAAGGAGCCGGGATGATGGCTAGCTGTATTTACTCTGTGCTCCTCTTGACAGCTCTGTGAATGTGGTGTTTTTCTTCTTCTTTTTAAACTCTCTCGCCTGCAGAGGGACAATTAAAGGAGCCCATGCTCGCTTCTAGACTCGGAGAATGATTATGGAATACTGATGAGAGGTGATGCCCGGCCAATCCTAACAGAGTTTCACTGCTGAGTCCTGCATTGATTTGTTTCTCTTTCTTTCTTTTTTTTCTCTTTCTTCCAACTGGATGAAAAAAGGCTCCACCAGCTGACAGACTGATGGAAAAAATAATAAATTTGGTTCAGGCTGATGAGGTGGCGGGGTAAGAAATATACACAGATAAAGTGCTGGGCTGAGGAAGTTTGTGCTCAGGAAATAGAATATGGGGGACATTAAGGCATCTTGGGTGCTTTTTATATGGTGTTTGTGTTCACTAAAGCTGGGGGCAGGTGGAAAGCTTAACCCTGCAAAGACTCAGCGTCCAGGATTGATTATAAACCAATTAATTGCTTAACCCTCTGAACCTCAAAACCCACCAGCAGGTTTTACAGGCAAAAAATGTCAAAATTACACCTTTTAAACTAGAAAGAATCAATGGATTTTCAACTTTCTAATACCCTTTGAACAGGTCCGGCCCGTGGCATAGGCAGTATAGGCAAATGCTAGGGGCGCCCCCATGGTACTCAGACTACCCCAAGCAGGGGCTTTTATTTTGACACACAAAAACGAAAATCAGACCATCCGTTAAACTCAACCACAGTGGCAGGTAGCCATCAAGCCCACTACACTCCACACTCATGGTGCTGACAACAATGTTAATAACCCCGAACTCCCATAATGCATTGCAGCACAACAGTCCCGTACTTGCAACCCGCTTTTCAATCACTACAATATTAAAACTAGTTATTACTGTTAACTCTTAAATTAGAAAAGCTCACATGGATTAAAATGTAAAGCAATGCCCAATTAATATGACTAGCTTATTGTAGCGATCACAGAGCTGGTCGCAATGACTGAACTGTCATGCTGCAATGCACCATGGGAGTTCGGGGTTATGAATGTTTTTGCTACCATGAGTGAGGAGGGTAGCTGGGTTGATGGCTACCTGCCGTTGTTCAGCGTTTGCGATGTGTTAAATAAAAACATCTGAGACTATTTAAATGACAAAAGGCTCTTTTTCCTGACACATCACTCGTTATAGTATGACAATCGCCAACTTAGGGGGCGCCACATTGGGTCGAACCGGCGCTGCTGTGACCCGATGTCTTTCGTTTTGTTTGCCTTTCAAGATGGCGGATGACCCGGATGTGTGACGTACTATGTATTGGAACCACTTGGCAAACACAATATATTCAGGCATCATCTTGAAAATTGAAAATCTGATGATTCTTTCTGTTTTTACAGCTTCTTGCTCTGGTAAACGGTGTCATTTTGATGATTTCATCCCTGTTTCAAATGCATCCAAATGGAACCCCCTGTCTGAGATGTAAGTACATTCAAGGTTAGAGGCAACATGCATGCGAACACTCACACATGCACTCCTGCATCGCATCTGAAGGGTGTTAAACGTCTTGCGAAAAGCGACTCTGGCTGACCCGACCCGCAGAGTCCTCTGTCGATATTTTATCCAAGCTCAAATTATTGATCACACCGCCCCGTTCAGTCACCCAGATAACCCTGCTGCCATAATGTACCCTACATATTTGATACGGGGGGGAGCTATTTTTAAAACTTGGGTCTTTCAACTGTATGAAAAATTGAAAAGGGACCGGAGGAGG
>OMNN01064477.1:0-12278 GCA_900302755.1 Chromis chromis
GGAGAAGTAACTAGTAACTATAACTAATCACTTTTTTTTTTTTTAAGTAATGTGCCCAACACTGGTCTTTACAAGTCTGCTCGCCCATTTGAACCCTCTGAACATCACTTTAACTCCCGCCACATTTCTAAAAGTCTTTCAGGGCTTATTTTGTCACTGCAATATAAACGCCTGTATCTCTATAGAAACAGCAGAAACAGAGAACTGTCATTTGTTTTAGAGGAAAAGTTAAAAGTGTCTTCTGTGCAGTATGACACACTTAAGATGCCATAAATCATAAATAAAGAAAATATAAAAGTCAATTTCTTTGATTATTCATTTTTTACAAAAACTTTAAAAAATAACCTTGATCAACATGTACAACATATTTCTAAATGAGATTTTACTACATACAGTTTTGTATGTGTTTCCTCTCTGCTCTGTTTAACACAGCCTGCAGTTCAGTCGAAAAGTTGTTCCATGGCTGTAGGTTGTCCGTCATGATTTTACCGTGCTGCCAAAGTGTGCAGAATCTAGTTAAAGCAAAGGATTTAGAGACATGCAGAATAAAGTGATTTTGAGATTTGCCTAATATACTATACTATATATCAAACTGTACGTCACACATGATTAGTTAAAGGACTGCTGGAAAGCTAAAAATCTGACAATTCGTCCTGTTTTTACAGTTTATTGCTCTGATAAATGGTTTGACTTTGGTGATTCTTTAAAGATAACATGCTCTTCAGACCAGCCTTTGAGTTTTGGGGTTCAGCGAGTTCAAATATAACAAGCTGTTCATGAGTGTGAGTGTATATTTGTCTCACTACAGTAATTCTACCTGGCTGACACATAAGCAGACAGGTACACATATAAAAGTGACACATAGATTCCTTCAGAAAAGAAAATCTAATCCCTATTGAAGACTGAGCTCTATAAGCTTGTGTCAGCACAAACATGTCTATTGACATTCTTCCTACTAATGTCAATAGCATCTGATTATGTAAAGACTGACCAATAGCTTCTACTCTATTAGCCGGGCTGCACTCGCCCACACAGAATGCCTGATCACCTCCATCAGTTACTGAGGGCAACAGACTCTGACAAGCTCACACCCAGAGCTTCAATTAGACGAGACAGAAAAACGCCAAATCTTCAGCTGCAGAATAAAAGAAGACCACACCAAAAAGCTGCTGTAACTAGACTCTCCAGCCACCTCGTACACACAGAAGCTCGCTTAGCCTTTGGCTATAACACAACAAAACCATTGTCTGTAGGGGAGACTTAACATGGAGACTATTTGAATACAAAACAGCTTGCGGCAGAGGAGGCGAACTTTCCATCTCTCCTCTCCGAGCTGTCAGAACAGGAGTCTGCAGGGGGGCAGCTGTTTTCTCTGGCAAAAGGAGGAGGAAAGAGAGGGGAGGGTGTCAAGAGACAACTTACAACCCACCCAACAGCCTCAGAGGAGAGAACCAGCACATTAAGCCGGGGAGAGAAATGATGTGGCCAAGTACGGTGTAGGGAGGAGGGCGGCGGGCATCCACTGCTGCCTGAATCTATCTCCATTAGTAAGTACAGACCATCAGAGGATCCAGACTCAGACACACGCTCTCTAGTGGGGGGCTCAAGGGCTGACTGATGCGGATAGGGTGTTTCATTAGATAATGTCAAGCTTTCCAGTCAAAATCTGCCATCACAGTACAGCAGGAAACTTTGGGCTATATTTATACCTCCTCGTTTAAGCACTGCAGGGACTCCCTTAATTCTAAATATGCTCACACCACTCCGCACATCAACACAAATCAGAATCTATACCAGCTCTGAGTCTGGCTAAAATTATATATAATGACAGAAACTTAAAGAGCTACAAAAGACACAAATTCAGACCAACAGCTGAAACACAAACCTCCAGTTCCTCAGCGCTGCATTTCCATCAGCTAGAGTTTGACAGGTGTCAGTGGCAGTAATGTTACTCTGCTACATTTCAATACACTGAGCGCACTGCCATTTCTAAATTCTCTCACTAACTATTGTGGTTTAAAGAACTCCAACTTAATATGCATTGTATTAAAAATGGCCCCTGCAGGGGGAAAGTGTGCACGAAGGCCAAGCAGTGTCCTGCCACATAAACAGTCCTCAGCCGCTCAGCTTTCTTAATTAAGCCACTTTGTTTTTATTTGGCCTTTTTTCCTGGAGGCCTGGATTAAATTGGATTCTAAATGATCCAGAACCGATAGAGCAATCTTTACTGCCATATTCTTAGACGGAGTGCTCACTAAACTGTCACAAATATGCTGGCAGTTGGGTAATTTTCTCCAGTGACAAGGCGAGTGAAGAGGAGAGCCCAGGTCTCCCCAGGGAGATTGTGGGAAGATTGGAGGAGGGCATATGGCAAGAATGGGATGGGGTGTGCACCATAGAGCACACCATTTATAGCCGGAAGCCCCCTGAGACACAAAAAGAGAGAAGGGGAGGAAAATGAGATCCTCATCACTTTACTCGGCGTTCCCTGCGTTCAGGCTTCTCTGAGGTCATTCAGGGGAGCAATGCTCACAAAGCAGTGAAGTCAAGTTCCTCAAAGATCCGTTTATTACCACAGGAAAATCCTCTCCACAAGATTACATTATACTAGCCAAGAGAGAAAGTTTCCTTGAGTCTGTCACTGAGAATTAAGAGGTGGCCATTGGCTGCTGATTTCAGGCAGTTTTCAAAATTCCCTTCAATATAAGAAACAACAACCTCGAGCAGCAACCTTCACCTTGAAAATGGATTGTTCAGTAAGGAAGGCCTGCTTGATTCTACCAGTGAATAGCTGTCAAGATCTACAAAGAATATGTTTACAACATTTGCTGTCTAACAGGGGTGTTCTTGCGTGTCTGCCTACCTGTCATGGAAGTAGTTTCCTTGTTTAAAGCATAGTTAATTGTCTATAGTGAGTTTGCAAGGTTACACAACGACAGATTGCATGAAAAAATGTTTTGGGTAGCATCCCTATTGATAGTGATGATGAAGATCCAGGTTAAAACTGTACAGTACAACGATACAACCTGTATGTATTGTATAACAAGCTCCTGAAATATTTGTTGGTAATGATTCTGCAAACATCCCCGTTTAAAGCCAGACTGGTGGCAATTGCTGCGGACAGAGGACATGCAGTGATATCGGTTTTAAAAAGTTCGGCAAGAACCACATCCTGCTAGCAAATCGTAAGTCTGACTGGTGGGAATTGCTGTGGACGAAGTATATACAGCAGTTATTGGTTTAATAAAATTCTGCAAGAATCACATCCCTCTAGCAGAATGTCTGTTGTTTTAATGAGTCTACGGAGCTCCTCCAGAGCTAAAGTCTATGCAGGCTTCACCTGTTGAGCACCACTTATCAAATTATGAGGTTTTCATAGCAGTACTTAAACTCTTCCATCAAAACAAGTTTCCCCCGGTCACTAATTTGACTGCCCAAGATGATTGTAATTGGTTTCAAGTAAGAATGTCACAGCAGTTTTTAACTGATTGGTATCAGCAGGAAGCTAAGCCTGATTCTATATTTACATCTCTTATCTCAGCATGTGAAGCCAGCCACAAAAATGGCTGGTTCATTTACCACTAAGATGAAAGGACACTGTCCTAGTGAATCGCAGATTAATGTAATACTTGTATGCTGGCTGGAGGTCATTAAGTCTCAGAGAAGACTTTGTCATGGTGCTCCCTTACAAGCTAAACTCCCACAACACATTAGTGCCAGCCTCCTCAAGATACTACATTTAGTCTACAATACTTGAAGTGTGTATTATCAAGGAAAATGGTATCAGGTAATCTCAGATAATAATAAATAATAAATGACTTGGATTGAATCAGGAGCAAATAAAAAAGAAAACTTGAGCAGGACATCCAAAGTTTAAAGAAACACTAACAAGCCAGAGCTTTTTTTCCCCTATAGGAGAATGATAGTGAGGTGTAGCAAGACCATTATGTACTACAGAATATGTTGGCTAAGCGAGACTAGCACAGAAATGGAATTAAAGAAAGCATAAAAGAGTAAGAAAATGAATTTGAGAGTGTGAAAAAGAGAAGACAGGTGTCTAAGTGAGCAAATGAGGGAATGAAAGTTCACATGAGGGAATGTTTCTCAGCAGGAAAAATGATTTCCCTTTCTACACAACTTGCACCGCAGGGGGTTGTACACAGCTCCACTGCATACGCCTCTGATTCAGGCACACTTCCGCCTCCCACCTCTTCGTCTCGCTCTCCCTGCCTCCCACCCGCCCCGTCTTCCCTCCTCCACGCTTCCTGTACAGTACGCTGCAGGGCACTGGGAGAGAGGGAGGCAGCCAGAAAGCCTGATAACCAGGAAGCGGTCACATCTGGCCCTCGCTAATTCGATTCCACACAAGTTTGCTTTTCCTCCCCATAACATAACCTAATTAAAGAAAAAAAACAGGAATTGGAGGCACATTCATTTCCAATTCATCAACTGAGAGTGAGGCGGACGAAGACTTCTAAAAAGGTTGGGTCTTTTTTAATTAAAATCAAAATTGCCCCATGCTACTTTGAATTATATATTTACTAGAAATGAATCCAACCGGCGGTGATTACTCAAGCCCATATGGCTATCAATACCTCACATTATTAGACACACTTGGAGTATTAGACACACTCCCCACCGCCTGCATTTACAAATTCCAGTGCCCCAAAGACACAGGTGTGACAGGAGTTTTTCATTATGGAACTCTCAAACTTTGAGATATCCTCAGTTTTCTGCTGAATGCCGACTTCTGTGTAGAACAGCTTATGAAGTTTTTCATTTATGAATGCTAATTTATTTCCCATGTCAACCTCAGAGAATTATTTAAATTGTGGACATTTGCAGGAGATCAAGGTTGAGGGCTCGTATGCATTTCAGAGTGCTGGTTAGTATTAATGTTGCCTCCTTATGTTTAGCAGCACATGGAAGAAGGATCTCCTAACCCTTCTTATGTTTATGAGATATAATTTTATCATCTTGATTGCCTACACTGTAAATCTGTTTTGCTTTTGAGCACAAGACGGATCCCTCCTCAGATATTCTTGCTCAGAGAACTTAAGCTAATTCTCACAAAACAGGAGTTTGGGGTTAATTTACGCCCATTTTACCCCTGAATACAATCAGAAAAGGAATCTGACCTGAGATCTTGTTCGTATGAGATTACTTGGTAATGTGAGGGGTTTGTATATCCAGTTTTTAACATCCTGAACAGCTAGCAGATTCATCAGGGCAGCCACAACTATATCAAACGTACGAGTTAAAATACGAGTTAGCTCTTGAGGCTAACGTTAGCTGCAGATATAAAACTGGGAGTCAGGTTCTTGCTTAAGAATCGACAACCAATGTTGACTGCATCTCCGCAAAGATATTCTAATCCAGACTCACTTAGAGTTCTGTTTTTGTAAACTGCAAACTTTTCTTACAGCAAGTTGTTGCATCACCGTCTCCATTTAGTGTACATCTGTTTGCCCATGAGATCACATGAGGTGGCGCACTGCTCTTTCTTGCATGATAATCTCCTGTAATGTGTGTGAAGTGCCATTATTTTCCAGTCTTGCAGTGTGTGTGTGTGTGCATGTCTGAGATTAGCAGGAGCAAAAATATCTGTAAAGTTTCTCCTTATGTGTGTCACCCAAGATGATTTTTTAAAACTCTTGTCGTCTGACAGCGTTAAAGATTAAAGGGTTTTCTGTTGGAGAGTTTTTCTTATACAAACCCAGGCTTTAAGAACAGATGGTGCAGCAAGCTGTACAGATTGTGAAGCCCCTCGAGGCTAATTTGTCACTTGTGATATGGGCCTATATAAATAAAACTGACTTGATTATCAGTTAAGATCGGTTAGGGCCTGGTGACTCCGACTTACCCATGGCTTTGGTCTCTTCTCCCTTGGCATTGAGGATAGAAAACTTAAACTTGGCACGCACTTCACTTTTTGGGCAGCTAACCAAGAGTAGGTAAAGTGATAAATAGTCTTTGCTCTCCTCATCCAGACCTTTAGGATTCACACGCAAACACCTAAGAGAGAGAAAAGGAAGAAACAAACTGGTGAGACAGATAAAGCGAGAAAGTAATTTAATGCTTCCGTTCCTTTTTTCAGGGTGTTTATATGCAATAATTACAGTATTCTAACTATCTGTGCTCTGAATCGCTGTCATTTTCATTCTTCAGTTCAGCTTTTAAATTATCTAATTTATTAATTGCACAAAAATATCTGCAGCCTCAGGTGCATCTTCATTTACAGAACGTCTGTAAATGAAAAATGCTGCCCAGAAACTAAATCTACAACCCAGATGCTGCATCATTGCATTGCTTTGACGATAACACAAATACACACACCCCTGTATCATGGTGTCTGTAACAGTGAGACAACAATACCACTATAAAGTAAAGCTGGACATTGCAACATTGCCTTGACAAGGGTTGCTAGTGATCCTATATCTTTTTTTTTACACTTTTGTAATGTTATCTTTAAAAATGTGCTAATATTACAGAATTATCATAGCAACAAACTGTAAAAACCTTGAACTACCCATCTGTGATGAGCCATTCAATTGGAATATTCAACCAAATCTGAGCTAAAAAATAGTGACATTTCATCAAAATCACATTATTATACATCTCAAAAACCGCCAAAAGTAAACCATATGCACTGCTCAGATTCTGCAAAAAACTAAAAATTCTGCACTCCTCAGCATAATTTTGAAGTCATTAGCGACTCAGCTGCAACCAACAGTGACGTGGCAAAAATTCAGAGACATTTGGCTGAACTGTAGGCTGCGTTTACACAGAGCAAATGGGAGTCAAGCATGGAAAAAAAAAAACTAAAAGTAAGTAGTACAATATCTATAGTGTCTCGAGTCATCTTTGGGTTTCCAGTATTGGTAACTACTGTGGGTACATGTTGATTCCAAGTTGTTTAAATTTCTGCAAAATAAATAATCAAAGAAATTCAACTTTTTTATGTTTCATGGCTTTATAACTCTGTTATGCTGCACAAAATAGAGTTTTGAGTTCTCTCTAGTAGCCATGGTTGTGCTGTTTCCATTAAAGTGTGGGTCCAAAAATGCCCAGAACTACTTGGGTTACAGATACAAATGTATTGGGGTGGCTGTGGCTCAGGTGGTAGAGCGGGTTGTCCACTGATTGCAAGGTTGGCGGTTCGATCCCTCCACATGCCGAAGTGTCCTTGGGCAAGACACTGAACCCCAAGTTGCTCCCAATGGCAGGCAACCTTGCATGGAAGCTCTGTCGCGTTGGTGTGTGAATGTGTGAATGAGAAACACATTGTAAAGCGCCTCGACTACCACTAAGGTAGAAAGGCGTTATTTAAGTGCAGACCATTTACCATTTATTGCTAAACCCTAATAATTTGATGAGTACCTGGGAGTTAATTTAAAAATAATATGAATTACACATGCCATAATATAGTTCCAGGTCTCTAGTGATCCAGTGTATGCATTTGAGGGATAAATGAAGTTGGAAATGCAGCTAGAATCAAAACCATACTGTATTTATTCACTTCATTATGAAAAACTATGAGTTCCACAGAGTTTTACAGACAGCTGAGATGTATTTCTGTGGACCAAAGAGCAAACAAGATTCTGAGCTTTTTTAACAAACCCACAACAACATAAACACATGCCAATATTTCAATGTCAAATTTGCAGAAGGCTGAACTGCCAAAATCAGATTAACTCACACTCCCTTTCACAGCAAAGAAGGAAACCTCAGCAGTACAACAGAAAGTAACACGATATTGGTGCTGAAGTATTCATATGGTATTGTATTATTAGACCTGCCTCAACCTCAGAGCTTTCTAGATAACCTTTCTGAACTTAAAATGAAAGAGGAGAATCCCAAATCTACTGGAGATCAGAAATACAGCATGTTAGACACACAAAAAGTCGATTTGACCTCAGATATTCAACAGTGTGGTCAGTGTACCACTAGTACAGCTAAGTCACAGCCTTTTTATGTCTCACAAAAGGAACAATGAGTTTGTAGCATATGGATAGTTTGTTGCACAGCCTGTTATAGTTTTAGTAACATGAAACACTTCACCATGGCCATATGGACCGTTAATTAACACGTGAAGCATCTGGAGGTCGTAATTCTGCGAGGCCATTTGAGACAAATACATTTTACAAACATTTAATGAAAAGCAGTAACAATCTTTATGTGCTGGAGCTCTACAGACTCAACGCTGATGAGGAAAATCAGCGACTAAATGCTCTGTAATGCATAATTGTCAGGCTTCTGCTTTGTTTTTACCTATACTGTACAGTAGATAACCTTCCCTGAATTGTTGTCGGGATGCCATTAATTCACCAACATTAGTCTTTTATTGTTATTGTCGAATGTGTGCCATCTTGCTGTATTGCCTGTGCGCGGCTGACCCGTAGCGCACTTTGGAACTCATTTCTCTAACAAGCATCTCTGAGAGCACTGGAGAAACAGGCAATAACGCCGCCGACGGAGGTCGGCTGCAGACGGCAGGAAAAGAACAGTCGGAATTGCTCACTCAGATGAGATACAAAAGACAGTAGGCACTCAGAGAGGTAAGTGGACTGGCGGAACAATGTCCAAAAATAACGCAGGTTGATGTGGTTTCTCTAAAATTATGTTTCTAATTCAAACCGCTCCTGAAACCACTGGTGTGTGTTATTTTACCCAAGGCTATAGTGGTTTCTTCCAGCCCCCTCAAAATGTCTATGGCCACTATGTTATTGCATGAGATTTGGAATATGTTCCCTTTTATTCTGCGAGCTCTTCTGTGAAAACAATATTCAAAAAAGTCTTGTAAGTGTATCTTCAGTCTAGAGTACTGTGAACCCAGTAAAACAGCTGTCTACTGTATGTGGATCCAACTAAGCAGAAGTACTTTCTATTGAGCCATCTACCTGATTAATAATTACTAGTAATCAAAGAAATCAATTTGGAACTGCAGTGAAAATGAAAATGTCATTACTCTTTTTTATATATTCTTTTATTTGTTTAATTAAAAAGAGAACTTTTCAACGTTTCTCATTTAGAAAGTGTTGATTGGCTTTTACTCTTGACGCTTCACCAATCAGATTGTGTGGGCGGGAACTTGTACCACACCACAGAGGGGATAGGCGGCTGCTTCAGAGCCAAAGCAGCACATTTTTAAATTAATTTATTTAATCGGAAATCTGTAAATAAAAGAAATAACAATACTAATAATCAGAAAAATGCTAGTACACAAACTTCTAGTCCAAATCTACCAGAGCAAACCAGTGCAGGCTGAGATCGTACGTAATTTTCCAAATGAGGCTGAGCACTGTTACACTGCAAGCACATCCTAAGGTTTTCTCAGTGAGAAACACCCCATGTGCCACAGACTTCCACGTAAGGTGAGCAAACTAAGTCGCCAATAAATATCTGCAGCATCCGTTCATCCATATTCTGCTGCTTATCTGGGTCCAGCATGTTTCTGTCTACCTAGCCGCATCCTCCATCTCTTCACGGGGAACACCTGGGAGTTTAAAGGCCAGAGGAGAGATGCTGGAGGCATCAAAATCACATGCTAGAACCATCTCCACCTACTGCTTTCGACACTACAGTAGGAGCACGGTGCTTATCTCAGAGTAGTAACAGTTTTCTTAATTGATAATCAGCAGCCTTAACAATAAATAATAGATTCATTTAGTGTCCTGATATAGCTTCTTTGGATGCAGTAACAAGACATGAGCCACTTTTTTACCATGAAAAATAATCCCTTTCTGCCTTAAAATGGCTTTGATGTACCTCTACAGCTCTGCCACTTGCTGCAGCTCGAACACAGCAGCTCATCTACGACTATAAAAAACTACTACAAAACTACTTTAAGCTACACAACTGCAATTTAGCCATACATGTTTGAACTGGAAACTGATTCTGAAGAAGAAGAATGATAAAGAAAGTTCAACCCTGCAAGCTGATGGGATTGATTTCTTAGGTTTGTACATATACAACCCTGGAGGTCTGAATCTGAATAAATAATAATAAAGAAACACCATATAGACATGCTAACAAGGTGAAAAAATCTTGATTTTTGTCAGCTGATGAACTATAAATGTTAAATGTATGTGTACTTCATATAATGTACAGTTATCCTGGCATTTATCATGTTTTATCGTTCACACTGAATCAGAAAAGGTGATGCTACGACCAGATTTGCTAGTCAACCTAATTGCAAATAGATTAGCTGAAGGTATAAAAAAAACTTTGTGGATCATTCATACTCAAGCAAGCACCTTGATGTTTTAATTAAATCTCTTCAAACATCTCAGAGACAGAACAAGTTGGAAATCCTTGACAGAACCGCTCGAGTGGATGTTCTCCATCAGAGCCGGCTGGCCCATTAGGCAATATAGGCAAATGCTAAGGGCGCCGTGGCCTCCAGGGGGCCTATTTCTTTTGTAAGCGTATGTAAATTGCCGATGGAAGGGGGCGTCATATAAAATCTCGACTAGAGCACCACATTGGGTAGGACCGGCTCTGTTCTCCATAAACTGGTACATTTTCATCGACGAGGCTTCACTAACCATTTGAGTTTGTCGTTGGCTCCCGACGAGAACGTGGAGCTCTTGATGACCTCTCCCATCTCCTCACGACAGAAGCTGAAGTTGTTGATGGTCCACATGTAGGAGAACTTCACCACTTTGATCTGCGAGGGGAGGAGGAAAACACAGGGTGGTCTGAAACGGGATCTCTTTATTTATATATTTATCTATTCTATATGCGTAAGTGGTGTTTGGTCAGCCTGGACTTCAAAACCGCACATCAAAACTGCCTTTCATCTTAATAAACACCGACAACAAACGAAGGGAAAGAAGAAAGGGTATTGTAAAAGTGGCAACGGGAAGAGGGAAAAAAAAGCAAAACAATTTTGCAAGGACATGGCAGAGATGAAAAAACAGGCATCATCAATGACATACTTTATCTACCTCGGCTCTTAACAGGAGAGTGATGTCTGAGCTAGCTGGGCCTGCGCTGCAATGACTGAAACAAATACAATTTCACAGTACAGATAACCTTTAAACAAAGAAAACATGTGAAATGACTCCAATTTCTACAGGAAACAAATTACTCTTGAAATGCCGCAACAGTCGGGAAAACACAGTAACTGGAAAAAGGCAAACATGATTCATATCCATTATGGTCATTACAGAAACATAAAACACGAAGCTTTTCCGATTAAGTGGGCACCAGTAAGGATGATTTCCTCTATTCTTACCGACAGTCAGCTCCGTTTAATATCGTGCAAAAACTCGTCATGAAACATAAAATAATCAGTTTTATTCTGAGGAAAACACAAAATACATTTAGTGCTGCAGGCAGAATTCAGATGCAGCATGAGGTTGGTAACATATCAATCAATACTTGATCTCACCTTTACACCGGGATGACTCCTCCACTTTAACATTCAACTAATAAAAACACTGTTAGATGTCAGTTTTTCTGTGAAAAAATGCCTCTTTACTTGTCAAAACCCGGAGCCAACTTCACCCGCAGTACATCTCAACAGCTACCAGTTCATCTGGAGATTCAGAGCGTGTTGTAGTTGTAACTGCTAATGCACCCTCGAGCTTCTAGCCTCAAGCAGAAAATGGTTAGCGGGCTAACGAGATCTGGTAAGCTCCTCTCTTTCTAACTCCACAACTTTTCTGACTTCGTTTTCAAGATTATCGTCTTTAGCCTAAACCAACACATCTGTAGACACAAGAGGCAAATTATCAGATTTTGCAAATGTCCCACAAAGGGGTTAATACATCATTTTTGACGTAGGTAGAATCCAAGACCTGGAAACAGATTTTAACCCTCTAAACCCCAAGCAGTTTCTGAGTGTTTTTTTGCTTCTGTCACATTTTTTGGGATAATTTTTCACTTCAATATACACCGATCAGCCACAACATTCTGACCACTGACAGGTGAAGTGAATAACATTGATCATATTGGTACTATGTGGTGTTCTGCTGGAAAACCTTGGATTTTAACATCCATGTTGATGAGACTTAGACACCCAAATAAACATTGTCCCAGAACAAGCACACTCCCTCATGCTAGTGGCAATCCCAAATGTCACTGGCCTACCCCCGCAGGAAAATGCACCCCACCACATGGCAACAACATCAACCAATCAGGAACATCTTGAGGAACATGACAATGGCCCAAGATGTTGATTTGACCTCCAAACTTCCTAGACCCCATTCTGATCAAGCATCAACAGGATGCAGTGGAACAAGTTGGATTGACAGAGGCCCCACTGCACAAGC
>OMNN01064480.1:0-16256 GCA_900302755.1 Chromis chromis
GGTCGTCTAAACTTCTCACAATCAGGTATGATAAGGAAAATGCATTAAGTGTTATACCAAACTGCAGACCTAATGAGATCCTGTGCAATAATAATAAAGTGTAGCACATCTATAGTGGTACACGTAGAGTGGCGTGGTGTCAGTGATTCTAAAGACTGATTTTTTAGTGAGCAGCCAGCAGACCATGAGGAGATATTCACTGAATTTGACAATAAGGCTACGTTCAGACTGCAGGGCTTAATGCTCAATTCAGATTTTTTTTGTGAAATTCAGATTTTTTTGCGAGTCCGTTCACATTTCCAATTAAATGCGACTCGTATGGACCGCCGTTTAGCTCACTGAGTTAAGGCGTTACCATGTGGGTGCAGGTCGCCAGCAGCGGTCATGAGTTCGAGTCCGGCTCAAGACTCTTTGCTGCATGTCACTCTCCTCTATACACCCTTTCACCCTGTCTCTCTCTATCATTAAAAATGGGAAAAATTCCCCCAAAAAATATATATTAAAAAAAAAAGCGACTTGTATGTGATCTCCTGTGTGAACTTCATACGACCCGCGCATGCGGGAGAGTGTCCTCTCCCGCATGCGCAGAAGAGGACACAACGATGTCACACGCAGCGAGCGTAAACATGGATGGTAACACGTCCACGGCCGGTTTGTTTGAGTCTTTAGCCTCCTTATATTTGGCTCGGAGGCTCTTTATTTTTCTTTGGCATTGGGGCCAGGACCGTTTATCCCCACAATCGGCCATTTCTTTGGAAATGTTTTCAAAAACCGCACGTTTCCGATAAGACCCCTCGAGTTTGGCCTGAGCTGTCCCCCCAAATATTAATTAATTCCAAACCTGGCTTTCCCTCCGTTGACTGGACGCCACATTATCGTCCACCATGGTTATTGTTGTTGTTCCTGCTCCCGCCTACTTGAACGCAGAATAAAGACGTTTGTCGTGTATCAATGACGTGTATGTTGGATAATGCGACCTGGCCGTTCACACAGAAGTCGCATGGCAAAAGATCAGATCAGATTTAGGACCACATATCCAAGTGGCCTGGGTCGCATTTGAAAAAATCGGATCTGTGTTGTTCAGACTGTCATGAAAAGATCAGATCCAGGTCGCATCGGGGCAAAAAAATGGGATTTGGGTCACTTTAGCCTGCTGTCTGAATGTAGCCTAAGAGTACTGGATAAGAGTTGCATACTCCACCTTTACCTGTAATCACGTTGGTGTTCTTCCCAAATGTTGACATAGGAGTGCATCCAAACACTCGGGCCCATTTAAGTCTTATGGACTGCATGGAAAACAGTGCCAGAGAGGTCGAGCTACAAGTGTTAGACTTTCAAGTTTGTGGAGACATCTTAGCAACTGTACTGAACTTGTTTGACCCAGTTACAATCACTGACCCAGTCCTAGTTCCTAAAAAAAAAAAAACAGGACAACATGTCTGCTACCATTCTCCAGTGTTCACTTACCACATAAATTCTTAAACTCTTTTACTGTCAGAAATCTGAAATATCTTGTGAAGACCCACAAATCTACAAAATCACATAGGAATCTAAATGGATCCTTTAAACAGTGCTTCTACAGAAGAGATGATGTATAATTATAATTCTCTGAGGTCAGTTTTGTGCTTCTTACTTGTGGTTTAAAACTCACAGAGAGGAAGCAGTAACTAGATTAGACAGGATTTCTTACACAAATACACCAATATGGTTAGACTAATAACTTGGGCCAATATCAGGCTGCACACTTTTAAAGCTCTGAATGTCAGCCAGTTGAAGACATTCACACTCGCAGTAACTATCCCTATAATTGGGCGCCATAATAGCCTAATGGTTATGTCGCGTGACCCAAGTGCAGAGGCGTAGCGGCTGTCCCGGGTTCGATTCCGACCTCGGGTGTCCTTCCCCACTCTCTCTATCCACTGTCCTATCCAATAAAGGCATAAAAAGCCAAAAATAAATCTTAAAAAAAATAAAAAATACCTCTATAATTACTGTAATAATTAATTAGCATTTCTAAAATAATGTTTATTTTGATTAATCGAGATAGCTGATCTGATTTCAATGTAGAGAAGGTGGACTGGTATCAGCAGGTCAGGTCAGTTTGTACAAGCCTGCAGTGTTCAAATGTAATTTCAGAGGCATTTCCATCCTACAAGGAGACCATTTAGTGGGGCGACACACAAATGTGCGACTTTGTTCAAGGTCAGGGGGGTAAAATAAAAATAAATAAATAAATACAACATTTATTTGAACATCGATATGAAAAACCATCTATCAGCAGATCAAACCCCCAAATATCTGCCCTGGTATCGGCCTTTCAAGAACAATATCAGTCAACCCCTGTAAAAAATGCACAACAGCAGCTCCAGCAAGGAGCACCAAGGTCTGTCATGAACTCAATGACACCACTACCTGCAGTAGCGGCCGCGCTCACTAGATGGTGACATCCTACATTAGAAGCTTCCAAAAAAAAAGTGAGTTGGGTCACTAAGAGCAACTAGAAAAACTCTCAAATTACATTTTCGAGCGTCAGAGTTTGGCTTTTAAACACGGCAGAATGGAGGACACGCACTTCAAAGTTTCCAGTTCAGCTCCACTGGGCAAGGGCACACGAGTGTGACAGTGGACTCCCTGATGACAGATGGACTCGGAGCAGTGAAGACAAGCAGATGTTTTGGGACCCTGATCTGATCAGCAGTACAGACCCAACACCCCCATGCTCTAAACTAAGTTAAAAAAAAGAGTTGGGGCAAAAACAGAAAGAAAACAGAAGGAAAGGGGGAGTAAAACAGGGAGCTTAAGCTGAGGAGAGACCAAAAAAAAAGGAAAAGTGAGTAAGGGGAGGGAGTGTCAGAGAAAGTGAGAGTGAGTGACACAGTGGGGAGTAGGAGAGTGGGGAGAAAGGAAAGAGAAAGAACTCGGAGAGGGGGAGGGAGAGTGTTTTTATCCTCATGTGCACTCAGTCAGAGGGGTCAGTGAGTGCGATTGTTCCTGGACTGCCTGTCAAAACAGTGCGGCTACCACAGCGCCTATTCATCTCCGCCCCACTCTGAAATGCGTGCACACACACAAACCCATACTAACACACTCACGTATGCAAGTAGCAAACACGTGGAGCCTCCAAAAATCTTTTTACAATGCTCTTATTAAAACCCTAGCAACAACTGCACAACAGCATCAACACAGCTTTTTGAGACCTGCGTCACTGCACCACCATCATCCACTGTGGTTTTAGTCTGAGCTCTGTGATCAGCATGCACAGGCAAGTCAATAGCTGTAGTGTGAAAGTGGTGGGCAACTTGTTGTGAACAGTGACAGAAAACACTGCCTTACCAGGTAAAGGAGGAAGGTGTGCAGGCCGGTGCCAAGACCCACGGAGGAGAGGATACCCAGGCCGACCCAGTAGGCGCACCACAGCGTCTTCTTCTCCATGTAGCGCACATACTGCGGAGGCCAGAGAGAGGGACGGTCAACCACATGGCAGAGACACATGCACAGAGTGTGAGGAAAACAGGGAGGGGGGGCATAGTGTGAGGAAGGGAGGGACAGAGACGGAGTGAAAGAAGGTACGAGAGTGAAAGTGTGCAAAACACAGGGCACTTTAAAGGGTGGGAGAGGCCAAGTGAGTGGTAGAGAAAGAGAGGGAGAGGAAGAGAGTGAGAGAGACGAACCTTTAGAGACAGAGGTTGTTGTTGAGTTTAGAGGACAGAGCCGTAGGGTAGGAGTGTTCAGCACACAGAGAAGAACAGCACCATTATTCTCTTTGGTGGCAGCCAGCTCTTACACAACTAGTAAACTGAGGCAAGCCAAGATCTCTCTATCTGTGTTCCTCTTCCTCCTGTTCATCCACTATCACTATCACTCCATCTATCACTCTGTGCGCACCTCCTCCCTCGAGCCAAGGCAGGTTGTTTTCAGTAGGAAGCACTGAGTGTGTAGATTACGGGAAGAAGGGAGGGGACAGGGGTGGTGGGGTTTAAGGAGTGGGGGGGGGAGATCTGATGAAAAGACTTCATTTCCCAGGAAACCCAGTAAAACAAAAACAGCACATATTCCCTCTCTTTACTGGCAGAGTGCTGGGAAGTGCAGTGCCAGACTATTGGTGATTGTTACGTGTAGTTACTGAGAACTGATTACACAACTTCTCAGCCTCTGTATATGTAACACTGAAATGGCAATGGGTTTCAAAATCCTACAGCATTCACACTACAGTCAATTTAATCAGGCATGCTGCTATGCGAGATCTAAATACATGTTTAACTGGACTGCACTTATATAGGTGGAGAGGACCCATGTGTTGTTTCAGGGTAGATTTCAAACAGACTTCTGTCGGTCAAGGACACTAATAAACAATATTTGGAACTGACATACATTAATATACAGGAGTAGACGCATATTTTATATAAATATGCAGTAAAATTTAATCTTGGTGTCAAAATTTAGAGTATACAAACCACTACCCAAAGCTTTGCTTAAACAACTTTGTTTATATCGGGGAGACAGTTAGGCCTCCACATTCAGCACCCTCTATACCTTCTACCCCCTACCCGAACCAGGGTCTGTATCCCCATCCCTACTTTCATCCTTAACTCTTCTACTTCTACCCCTACCCGAACCAGGGTTTGTACTTGGTGCAGCTGGTGAGAGGCAGAGGTAGGTGATGGTAGTGCCGTTGTGGTGGTGAGCCAAGACATATAGGTCCTTCTTGTTAATGTTTTAAGTGTAATGTTGCAGATGTTTCCTTGTTGTAAAGCGCTCTGAGCTACAAACCTTGTATGAAGGGCGCTATACAAATAATGTTATTATTATTATTTATTACTATATTTCTCATATGTGTAACTAAAAGAGAACACTCCACTATTTATCCTCAGTGTTGATGGCAGGTTGTTACTTCAGTCATATGGTGCTACAGAGAAACAGTAGTGACTGCGTCAAAGTTAAGGTAGCACATTTTTAAATTCATTTATTTCGTTGGGAATTGATTTAAAAAAAGAAAAATACCAATATTTTAAAAATGCAATAATCAGCCAGGCCTATAACTCCTATGATGCATCACCTGCTTGAGTGTCTTGCTATAGTTTCTTGTGTTGGGGTTGGACAAAATATCGATACATTGTCGTCCCTCCTCGTGCGATATGAGTATCGATACGCTGGCGCCAAATATATCGATACCTTAATTCTCTCTAGACCCTGCCAGATTCCCCTGCCAGCTCCCATTTCCCCAGCATCGCTACTTAATGACTCCACATGGTGGCGTTTGTCACATGAATGAGGAAGACTTGAGCGGAAATGAATTGTAAGAAGAAGAGTCTGTACAGGTATAATGGAGGACAGCAACGCTACCGGAAGAGACGCCCCATCCACGTTTAAGTCCAAAGTGTGGACCCATTTTTGTAAAGTGGTTCATCCAAATTTGTGTTGAATACAGTGAAAGTGACACCAAATTGTAGTAAATAAATAAATACTGAACTTAACCTTTTTACAGGCATTTTGCATTTTTCAGTTATAGATATCGTGATGTATCGTTATGTGATTGTCTTGCAATACATCTATTATCGCTGTATCGTGTCGTGATAGTATCGATAGCATCGGTATCGTGAGCCATGTATCGCGTATCGTATCGTGATACCTGATCGGTATATATATTATATTCAGTGTTTTAATGTACGCAATATGATTATAAGGCAAGTGACCACTACAGAAACAAATATCTAATAGAGTGTGCCCTTAAAAGACCATGTATTACTTCTACAATCTGGATAAACAAGGTGACGTAGCAGACCCTTCACGGCTTTGAAGAAGGGTCATAATATATCATAATGTTATACAATACATGTATAATACTCAGTCACCTTCTGGTGCGTTCCTTCAATACGATAGGCAATGGAGAGGAGGATGAGCAGGATCAGCAGGCCAAACACAGTCTGTCTTTGCTGCCAGAGCCTGGGTGAAGAAGAGAACGAAGGTGGACAATGATGAGGGGGCGAAGGTGAAAGGAGAAAATGGGGAATATGAAGGAGAAGGCAGAGGAAAAAAGAGTCATCAGTGGAACTATGCATGAGGAAGTAGTGGAGGAAAAGAATTTTAACTCTGGGGGAGAGAGACATCTGCTGGAAACCACTCAAACCACTAAAAGTCTTCACCAGTTTCTCACTAATAGGAGCGGCATGTTCTCAATTGGGTAACAGATGTGGGCCATATTTGCACATATACTCACCTAGAGCTTTATTAGGAACACCTGTGCAGTCTAATGCAATCCAGTGCAACACACTGCCATACATCCTACTTCATGTTCACATCATTAACACAGGAGGAAGAGGCAATATCTTTAAATATAATGCAGCTGAGTACACCAGCACCACCCACTAGCACCTCCATAATAAACACAAAGTGGATTTAAAACCTTGACTTGACAATGTAGAAGCTTTGAAATTATTAGAATAGCTTGAACAGTTAGCTGATGAAGCTAGCTGTTTTCGCGGTAGACTATGCTAATGTGTAAATGTAAGGTAATGAGTTAAAGTTCATAAAATATTTAAGATGTAATCCCTGAATCTTTTACACTTTTTAAAATTGATATCTTACACTAATTTAGTTTAGTTTAGTTTAGACACACACGCCAAGATAAGCACACGTATTTTGACAGGGACTTTTATCTGCTAAGCTAACGTTAGCTAGCTACCGTTAGCCTTCCGATGCTCGACGTCAAGCTAACCTTATTAGCCTAGCTTGCTTACTAGCCGCTGAGTATTTTGGCTAGCTCTGTCGACAGGTGCAGGCAAATACGTTTAATACGTTTGCAAATACAAACTTGGCTAGCTTTCAGTAAGTCTCTATCGTCGAAACATTTTTGCTCTTTTTCCATAATTTAACTTACTTTTTACGTGAATTGTGGTATTTAGCTGGACTGGACATAAATTCAGGCAGCAGACATGGGAACCTCTCGCTTGCCGTAGTCCCATATCAGCCAGTCAGGTTCAGGTAAGTTCATTTACTTTGAGTTAATTAAAGGGGACTTTTTTTTTTTTTACCTGTGTAGCATTAAATGATGCCAGTGGAGGAGTTATCCCTCTGTGGTGCTACATGAACCAACTGAGTCATTTTCTACCACTTAAAATAGCTTTAAAGGACCATTTCAACTCATTTAATGCCATTTTCCACTTGCAAAAAAATGACTGCAGCACCTATATTGTGACTGAAATGTTGGTAATGCATCAAAATGACTTGATTTCATTCGTTATTTTAGTCTTTTGGTTTGTAAAATCTCCGAAAATGGTTAAATATGACAATCAGAGTCTCTCAAAGCTCAAGATGACATCCTCATGTGTCTTATTTTCTCCACAACCCAAAGAGATTCAGTGTACTATCATAAAAAAAATGAAAGAAACTATAGAATATTGAAATTTAAAAAGCTGGAATCAGAGAATTGTGACTTTTTTCCTCAAAAAACATTACTCAAACCAGTTAATCAATTATTTGTGTTGGTGACAACTGTAATAGTTGACGAACTGATTGGTTATTCATTGCATCTCTAGAATAATCCTAACCTGATTATAACTGCAAACATTTCTTTGATCGCAATCATTCAGTTACAAGGACAAACCTTTGCTGTCACCACACATACAGTTATGTTTATTTGCATGTTAAGATCCACACACAAGCAGCTGTAGATGTACGTAAACTGACTGGTGATTGGTTTTTGGCAGAGGATCACAACACCTGACAGGTTTATAGGGGTGGCCAGGTTGAGACCATTACTCATATTGGGGGTGAAACATGTTTGTTTTGCTTTGTTTGTTATTGACTAATATTTGCTTATGCAAGACTGCCATGTAGATGTACACAACGAGAACTTATATACTCATATACAGCATACTAAACTTGTAATGTAGATCTCAGTTGATTAAAAGACTGGACTGATTGCAAAAGTTGTGGTTTCGAATTCCTGATAAACCTTATAAGATAACTGCATTTTAAATTTAAATGCACGTCAGACTCTCTCTCTCTCTCTCTCTCTCTCTCTCTCTCTCTCTCAAAAGTGTCTCACCTAGTTGAGACATCACATTATGACTTTTGTTTTAGCTGCAGGTTGTGGGTCAGTCTCACATTGTTCAGCACTTTTATTACCAGAACTCTTCAAAGTAGGTTTCATCCCTGCAGTCTTTAAGAGTCTGTGCAAGAGCTTCAACTAAATCCACAGCTAAACCAAAGTCATACTGACTTATACACACTGATAAAAACACGTACAAACGCATTCTTCATTTCGTATAAAAACAAAAACAGATGCATCCTTGTACTGCCTATAATGCAAATACTACTACTTGGTTGTTTGTGGGCTGCCTTCCACATCACATACTTCTTTCTTTAAGTGTGTCCTCATGCAGTATCCATACAGTTTGGACATACAGTACTTTGTTATAATATTGCTCCTTGTCTCAGTCATCCAGGTCATGGTAATCGTAGGAGCTTCAGTAGAAATCAAAGCCTCTTGGATGAGAGGTGAAACATCTTCAAGAACCTACAAGAGAAGTCCAGTTGCTTTCTACCGAGGCTCCTACAAATATTGCTCCTTATACTTTGTAGTGGGAAGTTAACTGTCATTTGTCTGCGCGCTCTTGGCAGATTCGGCATGTTTATACTCATGCGAGACACTGTGACGTATGTGACGTAACTGCGCTGAGGATTGTCGGTTCAGAATGTCCAGAAATGCTTGTTGGCTGGAGCCCTGTAGAATCTGACCGGATGCAGCAGGACATCCAAGTATTTACAGCATTTGATAGAGCTATTGTGTCTTGGGACATACTAAATCTTGCTTATTGCTGACTGAGAAATGCCTCCAGTAGATTGATTGTATACAACCAATCAGGAATGGCTTATATCCCTAACCTGGTCTCTAATGTCTAAAAGATTTGGCTCAATGGCAGCAACAGTTTCACCATTCTATTATGCATTAACTTGACCTAAATGAATAGCAGTCCCTCATATATGTCTTTCCAAATCCTCCTGTTGTTTCACAAGCCCTTTACGTATGAAGGAAGTGCAGAGCCACAGCATGTTGCCGTGAGTACAGCCTGTACATGTGCTGTACATTACAAACCACTTCCAACAACAGTCAGGATAAAGTTGTCGTAGCCGAAGCTGCAGTGTGTGCGCATGTAGGCATGTATGCCCGCCCCTGCAGCAGTTACAGCAGCATGTGTTTTGAGTGTCGGTGAACAGCAGCTTCCCCCAGTCAGAACACAGCTCGTGGTGCTTGCGGCTCACCACTTCCTCTTGTAGTTTAGAAAATAAACACGTTGTCCTGACACGCTCAACCACAAAGGCCCCCCTGAGAGTACACTCTGACCTTCTTCTGGGCCCTCGGAGTCAACAAAGACTGTTAGGTGTGTAAAAGGCGTGTCGTGTAGAGAGGGGAATTCACCATCAAGGCAAATTCTGACGTGGTCTGGACTGTTGCTGTTGTTTTCTGGGCGATGTAGCGCTTGTGTGCGAGGCGGAAAGACATTATCAGTTCTGTCAGCAGTAACTATGCGGAGTAATGAGGGAAAAAAATGATAAACAATTCCTGTGATGTCTCCATTGTGCTCCGTTAAATGCCTCTGATTCAAGACTAAACTATGAGGGAGAAGGCCTACTGGGTAGATAGCACGGAGACGATCAAGGTCACGTCTCATCTGGTGGTGTTTGTGCCTCTTTGTGTAAAGGAGACCGTGGAGAGGGTGCTATTTTTTTCACAGTTGTTACATCCTCTGTCTGAGAATGTGAGGCTGCGCCTTATAAATAAAAGTGACAGAAAAAATGCTGCTTAGCTGCATCGGCACATAAATAATACAAACTAAAATCACCATTTATGTGCTGCTTTCTCATGACCAAACCCACAGCACGTTACAAGTTTCATCTTCGGCATTTTATAGCTTGAACATGCACGTAAAACAGCTTGTGCGTCACATGCCACACATGTTTTAGTCGAAACATTGGTGTGGTTTCAACTTTAAATTCAAAAGTAGTGGTCGACTGATATGGGGGATTATTTTGAAAGCTGATGGCTGATTACATTTTGTTGTTGCTGTTTAGCAGTTTAGTCACATATGAACAGATCCTCAGTAATGGTATTAGCAGAGGTATGCTGTCTAGTGCAGCAGATCAGTGAAACTACCTTTCAAAATGTGATAAAAGCGTCAAACTTTGCACAAATACTCCTTAGGGGTTTTTGAAAAAATATGCTGGCCACCTGAAATTCAAGATTTCATTTTTTGCATATAAATTGCTTATTTTACCTCAGATTCTCACTAAAGTAACCAATTTAGTTGATCTTGGTGTTTAAAAAGTAGGTTCTCAAGTATGAGGAATCCAAAAATACAACTCTAAGATCTCTTTGGAGCTTCTTTCTACCATTTCTAGCCCAAAACAGTGAAACATTAACAGGGAATACGGCATCTGCAATGATATGAAACAACATTTTTATTAAGAGTGATACATGTACATCCACCTCTAACCCTAAGACCTACCGCACTACTATAGCATTATGTAGGTTAACCACAGTTCTGTAATTTAGTCCCACATAAGATAAAAATAATCTTCTTAGTGATTCAGAAGTCCAAAAACCAGATGCTGCATGGTCTACAATGTATGATTCTGTACCAGAATCATCCATATTGGGCAGGTCTGTGTATATTTAATGCGAAAAGTAATATTTCGGTATTGATTATGGTGGCCATCTTGAAAAAATGGCAGCCACCTTGAATTTCAGGTGGCCAGCATATTTTTTTCAAAAAGGTAACCTCCAAGGAGCATTTTGAACAATTCACCTGAAAAAAGTAATTCATCTGCCGCACTAATCAGGTATAACACTAACAAGAAACTAAATCCTAACGTGAAGTTTTGCGTGATCCAAGGCGAGCAATGTCACTTGCTTGTGAGAAGTGTTAGAAGTGCGCTCCAGGTGACAAATTAAAGGAAAAACCTGAACCCTTGACCCCTGTAATGAGAAGATTAAGTAGCTCTGTTGTGGTGTGGGAGGTATTTGGTGCCATGGTTTGAGTCCACTTGTCACCTCAGAGGGTCACTGATAATTGGTCTGTCTCTATTTAATAGTAAACTGACCAGAAACATTCAATCATGATGCCACTGGTCAAATAGAAAATAGAGGAAACACCTTAAGTGCAGCTCTGCAGAAACAAGGCAGTGTTTTTCCGTGATTTTGCATCCTCACCTGCAAATCCACCCTTTAAGAGTGATGAGCAGCTCCAGAGCGAAGTAGTGGAGCGTGAGCAGAGGTTTCTTCCATAACACCAGGGTTTCACGCTCCTCCCTGTCCGTCTGCTTCCTCTCATCCACAGCAAGCTCTGAGTCTAGCCACACAGCGGGGGCATTGCAAGCAAATAAACATATGAGGGATGAAAGAAAAAGCTTTTGCATCAATGTAATTTAATATAATTAGATATGCATCAGCAACGCATCAAGGATTGTGTCATTCAAAAATAAAATGAGATGTGAACATTGGAAAAAAAAAAGAACTATTTGTTAGTGGAATAAGACATTTTAATACTGATGCACTAATAATAAAAGCATCTTTAAGTGTGTGTTTGTGCTGCTGCCCAGCTATTTTTTAGATGTCTTATGTTTTCACCTATCAGCTCTCCGTTTTGCTGTTCCTTCGCACCGACACGCCTCTGAGGTAGTTCGCCTTCGGCTCCACACTCTGCCATGTTGTTCACCTGGAAGGAGTCCTGCTGAGAGGAGAGACAGGCCTTCAGCACAGCATCACGCTCAGCGCTCGCCACATCTGAAACTGATACTGCTCCAAAACAAATACAGCCTCACATACAACAACACACAGCACCCCCAAGACACTCTCCACTATCAAACATGTCTGTTCCACACCAGCTGACCGGCCGGCGTTATCCTTCTTCTGCATCTTACAGATTACTGGTAACCCAATCAGCCCTGTGCATGACCTAATGAGTACTGTAATTGGCAACACCGTTGACCCTGGGAGCACATGCAGGCCTTATATGTTCTTCTGTGTGCACTGTCTTGTAGCAGTCGTTTATTCTAAGTGAGCAAGACACTGTGGAAGGGATGTTGAAATGCATAAATAATGCATTAAAGAGTTTTGTTTTCTCATCACAGTTACTCACAGGAGATCTGCACACCTTCATGCACATGCCTGCAGCCATGTGAGCGTCTCACTACAGAGCCGCGGGTCTCTCAGGAATCTATCAGTGAGCAGTGAGATGGGGACTCTGACACTGAGGTATGCAGCTCACCATCTGGTGGAATTGTCAGTTCCTCACGCAGACACACACACACTCCCTCTGAGCCTAATCCCTCTATCCTGTGCCCTAGGTTTGGGCCTCTGGGTACTGTTTCCATGTATTCACACTCACTTTGCTTTGAGGCTGCAGACACTGACATTACAGTGCCTCTTTAAAACCTGCACGATTTTTTTGATTTGCAACATCACTCCTCCAGTAGCAGTGACATTTCCAATAATCGCTTGCAGCGGGGGCCAAGGACCTCAATAAATGTGAGACCACCGGGGAGGTGAAGCATGTCCGGGTGTTAAGTCTTATCCTGAAAGACACACATCAAGATCACTGAACAATGAGGCCGTGAGAACTTTAGTCTGATTCGTGCAACTCAAGTGTCACTCCTCGGAGGAACATAAAAATGCTCTCGGACAATTAGGCTGGAAGGCATTTGGAGAGCAACCCTTGGCTTTCTCAGGGAAGCGCAAACAAAAGCTATTCATCACAAAATTTTAATCTTGACAACACACACGCACGCACACTAGAAGCCCTCTGCCAGTGCTTCATGCACAGTGGTATTTAATACACCCTATCATTTGTCCTCCTGCACTGGGGAGAACAAAACATTGTCCAACAAAAGGCCTCAACAAAGTGCGTCAATGTAAAATATCCTGTAAGCAGCCCTAATTATAGAAATTGATGCCATACAGGTCAATTTGTGCAAAACATGCAAGTACGTGCTTTATTCCACAGTTAATCTGATCATAAATTTGATTTCAATGCACAAGCAGCACCTAGTAAACAGTTTCATAACAACACTTCTTCTTGTGTGAGACTCAGTAGCACAGCCCCGCTCCAGCGCTCGATTGCGCAATCACTTCTACCAAAACAACCCGGACCTGTTGAGTAACTCCAGTGCGAGGGGACAATGAGAAACTCAACACAGAGCACACACACACACTTCAGGATGAGAAACTTAATAAGCTGCAATCAATTTCCAACATTTCAAACAAGAACAACCGCAAGCACACTGGAGAGAGATGATGAATTCACAAAGTGTAAGACAAAAGCAGTAATACAACACCATGGTGTGTTTCAGCAAGGCATCATGCAGAGAGAGTAAACTCACCGTTCAGCTGATGTTTAATCCACAGTGAGCTCTGAGCTCAAGTTAAAAAACGTGTGGTGGAGCCCCAGTGGCAATGTAGGGCAACATACGCTACCCATGAACTGCATCATAACTTGAGTGCAGGGTGTGGTGGTAAAGGGGGCCAGTGAGGGATAGAGCACTGATACAGGGCTGCTGGGGGAGGAGGGGAGGAGGGGAGAGAGAAGGCTGACAGAAGAGATACACAGAAAGAGGCAGAGATTTCATCATTTGCCTGGTAAAAGCTCCAGAGAGCCAGTCTAATTAAAGGTCTATAAATAAGTGGATCACTTTCCTGGAGCGCACTTCTAACACTTCTCAGTCCTCCGTAGGTTTCACACAGAGAGTGAATGAATGGCATTTGGGCAAAGAGAGCTCAGCTAATTCCCAAATTGACCAGAAAAAAAAAAAAAAAGAAACACTCAGGACATCACGTTTTTCAGGTCATAACTAGAGACAGAAAAGCTCTGCTGTGTATCGCCATGTTTGAGCTTCTGCGTCATCTTGTTTGCCAGAGTGAGAAAAGTATTTCAGAGCACTTCCTACTGATTGTTCTCGAGCAGGTCACTCTATTCCCTCTGGTGGAAGATGTTTCTGATTGGATTCACATTTTCTGAATTGCCGTCTCTCGGGATCTCGTTAAGAAGGTGCAGGAGGAATAAGATTCAAGAGGACAAGGCCTCCTGTGTCACTCACCATATGACCGGACAACATCCAGAACAGTGTTAGCACAAATAAGTACTCTTTATTATTCTTAAAAGTGTAAAACATGGTTGATATCTGGGACAAGCACAGCCTCTGGCGGCCGTATCGCTGTAGTCAGATCAGTTACGTCTTACTGGGTCTTAACCCCTGCTGAAAGGTGGAATGGCTAGGAGGTTATTGAGTTCATGTGAGACAAGAGGAGGCTGATGCAGGACAGAGATGACCATAAAAGCTGCATAATGTATGAACAGAAGGAGATAAACTGCTTCACAATGATTATAAATGAGGAGGTTATACAATTTATTATTATTATAAGCTAAGTTTTCCATTATAAATGTATGAACAACTTGCAGATGGTGTCTTTTCCTGAAAGAAAAGAGGCGAGAGATAACCTGAAATTAACCCATGAGATCAATCCCAGCCTGCACGGCCTAAAAACAGAGACTATAACTTGATCTTATGTAACACTTCACATGTAAGTGGACAAGAAAATCTCTTTGCTCTGCTGCTTCTCAGCCAAGTGACATTACACAGTTGTCTCAGCTTACAGCAGCATGTCAGCACAGATTCAGCAGCACACTATCTATAGGCCTGATCTTGGCAGCCGATATTGTCCGCTCTGTGTACGGTCATGTTAAACAAAGTACATCGCACTAAATCACACGGAGCCCACCTGCCTGACGCATAGGAGGAGGCCAGCGCATGTGGAGAGGTATCACTGTTGCAAACAGGGAACATCTGAAACCACTCAATTTATTGTGTGTGATGTAGATGGAATGGTTGTACCGTTTGTTTAAATCATTTTTGTCTGGACAGAGGAAACTAAAGTCAATGAAACATTATTTTAAACTTTGACTGACTTGGAACATCTAAGAGATTGTTTACATTTTGAATATTCTGTTTGTTTTGTTCTCATTTCTAAATTGCAACAAAATAGAATTTGCATTTATTTGAATTTACTGGCATGAAGCAGGTGATTGCAATGAATGAATGTTGGCAAAACTAATCTGCAGGTTAGTGTCATCAATGTGTGATAACAATCAGAAAGATGCAGCTCTCTTTAATTAACAGTTGACCAATATATAAAATAAGAAGCAAACTTTTTTTCAAGTATATTTTATTAAATTTTACAGTTAAAATCACATTGGTCACTCACACTTTGCTCACTCACACCCTTGCTGTATTCACACACGCACACAGCCAGTCAGCCACGCACACATGCATACTTGAGGAGAGAGGCGCGATCAAGATTTGACAGCTCAAGGTTCACAGTGGTACAGACATTATTGGTGAAAGTACCCGGATTTTGTATATATCCATCCATCCTGCACTGGCTCAGGATCAGGATTTTTTGTTTATTTTTTAATTTGAGTAGATGGTCCCTTGTTGGCGCCGTCACCTCACAGCTGGAGGATCCCCGGTTCGCGTCCCGGCCTGGTCCTGGGATCTTTCTGTGTGGAGCTTGCATGTTCTCCCTTTGCAGCGTGGATGGATGGTCCCTGCTTTGTTCAGTAGAGGGCAGTGTTACCTCAAAGTTTAACCAGATTTAGTCTAAGTGGGGAAAGTGGGGTCCCTATGAGCAAAGCACTCTAAACTGTTACACATGAGCAGCTCCAGAGGATGGTGGTAGCATTGTCAGGTTTCAGTGTGTGAATCTGTCTGTCTGTATATCTATCTGTCTATCTATCTGTCTATTGTCTATCTATCTGTCTGTCTGTCTGTCTGTCTGTCTGTCTGTCTATCTATCTGTCTATCTATCTGCCTATTGTCTGTCTGTCTGTCTGTCTGTCTGTCTGTCTGTCTGTCTGTCTGTCTGTCTGTATATCTATCTGTCTATCTATCTGCCTATTGTCTATCTATCTGCCTATTGTCTATTTGTCTGTCTGTCTGTCTGTATATCTATCTGTCTATCTATCTGCCTATTGTCTATCTGTCTGTCTGTCTGTCTGTCTGTATATCTATCTGTCTATCTATCTGCCTATTGTCTATCTATCTGCCTATTGTCTATCTGTCTGTCTGTCTGTCTGTCTGTATATCTATCTGTCTATCTATCTGCCTATTGTCTATCTGTCTGTCTGTCTGTATATCTATCTGTCTATCTATCTGCCTATTGTCTATCTGTCTGTCTGTCTGTCTGTCTGTCTGTCTGTCTG